>CM049377.1:10626742-10749242 GCA_026937815.1 Etheostoma perlongum
AAACTTTTAGAATTGAAAGGTGGCTTTTGGCAGTGAACAGCAGCTGTGCTTTAGAAAGAACAGCAGCTTGACACAGAGGATTTGTCTTTAGACAAACCTGTTGTCAGAGTAGTCTGAAAAAGCTCGAGGACCTGAAGACAAACATATGGACAATTGTGATTCTAACTGCAACGGCTTTAACAAGGACTTTTAATTGAGATAATGATCTGCTGGCTTCCTTTGACTCAAGGATTTAATTTAAAACACAGAATTTGAATCTGCATTTTCAGAGAGTTGTTTTTTGTGCCGTATCCTAATCCTATAAAGGAATAGAAATCTGTGAATTACTGATTATATGCTTTTTTTCTGTTAATCATGGTATTCCTTCATGTGTACTGTTAAATATGATTATTATGAGCATGTATGCATAAATGATTGAAAGATACTGATACAGTCATAATTTAGATACATTTTATTTACTACTCAACATAAACTTGGACTTCATTGAACATAGTCTCGCATTGCCAGACCTTCTCTCACAGTGCCGCGGAGGAAGGTCTGGCTAGTCCACACAGCATTCCGGTTTGGGAGAAAAAACATACTCTGGTTTATTGGCATTTCTTTAAACCAATCACAATCATCATGGACATCGCTAAGCACCGGCAGAGCCAAGGTGCCCCTGCAAAATAGCCTCTGGAAGGAACTTGTTGTAGTGGATCATGTGAATGTTCAAAAGTTGTTTTAGCCGTGCGAGAGAACTCCGATTGGACAGATAGTCTAGCTGGCTGTCTGGATTTACCCTGCAGAGATCTGAGGAGCAGGTAACCAGCCCTCAGAAATCGACCAAAGTTTAAAATTCCAACACAAAGAAAGGGGAAGGTAACGAGCATCCGGCCAAAATTAAAGCCATCAGGTGGAATTTCCTGCGGCACCAGAGCAATCCAGGGAGTGGATCATCGGGACTATAGACTACATTCCACATAACTTCAAAAGGAGCAAGATGACTGGAGATATACTGAGCTACAATATATACAAGTAACAGGAATTTTGACATCAGGAATGACGAGGTTTTGGTGTCATGATACAGTATACTACAGTGCCTTTATGTACCAGCAGTGAAATACATACAATGCCAAACATTAACCTTTAAAGGTCCAGTGTGCAATGTGTTTACTTGGTCTCTATCAAAATTGGTGTTGCCCGTTCACAACCTTGTCCTTTTTCATGAATATTACCACCACCATCAATTCCAAATATTCCTATTGGCTTGAAATTTTACAATTTTATTTGCATGAACTGGGACTTTCCATATTCATCACTATCATCATTCATCACACATTGAAATACGTTAGCCAGTAAGGGACATACAGGACATACCGCTCCGCCTTGCATTTTCGCTGTCACATGATAAACTCCCAGGTGCTGGTAATGTTGCTAATGGGTAGTGTCTCTTCCCGGCCCCCAGCCAAGTTGGACAAACGCTGCATGTTTTCTGGATGTAAATTGAATTTATTCAGAAATACTTGCACTATAATAAGCATAACCGAAGACAGTGACTAAAATATTTTACCTGTCAGGGCAGAAACGTAGTTACCTTCATCTACACACCAAGAGTGAGATCTGTGTTCTAGTTGATGCTGTGGTGGAATAGCCAGAGGCCGGTCTACTTTATACTGTATACCAGGGAGACCAAGTTATTTGGTGACTGGTAATATCTGCTACAAACGCGGCCAGACTAGGTTTAGATACTTATTATAATCACTCATTAAATTTATTCAATTCAACTTAAACATTTTTTGAAATCAGTTCAATATAATCTCATATGCCCTATTACTGTGGGCCATCCCAATGTAATATGTAGTGCACTCAGTCCTTTTAAAAACCCACACCTTAAAACCATTCTAGCAGCCTTGTTTAATGTAATCTGCAGTCATCCCACCTTAATTTCAGAATATCTTTAGATAACTTTGAAATTCATCCAACCAATCCCTGCCATTTTCATCACTCTTTAAGAAAGATCTGTCCACTAGACTGTTTTTATTTTAACTCCAATGGATAGCATTTCCATAATCCCTTGTTTTTAATTGTTCCTTTTAAACTGTGTGTGTGTCTGTGTGTGTGTCTGTGTGTGTGTCTGTGTGATAATGAAATGTAACTGAGAGCAGACAACAGAGAGAGCAAAAACAAAATCAATAAAGCATGTCTCTGAGTCTAAATACTGATCCTTAAACCCAGGCCTGATGGGGATTGATGGGCCTCCTCCTCACTTTGTTCCAGGTCCTTGGGCTTTGAAAAGGATGTGAATACAAGCTGTGTGGATTGATAGGTGGCTGTTAGGGCTTTAGGTTCCTCTCTTATCAGCTGAGATGTAATTGATTTATGGAGAGCTGGTTTGAATCACAACAGGGATGCAAGTGTGCTGATTTAGCCACTTAACACAAAAACAGGTCCGCTGAGAGCAGGTTGTTCTGTTTAAGAGGAACAAAGGAACAAAGAGTAATCCACCTCCAGTACCCGGCTGCTGCTTCTAATGCCTGGTGTGACATAAGGATGATGCTTCTATTTAGTTTTAACTGTTTGTTTCTTTTCTTTCCATGCTTGACCTAAAAATGCAGCCTGAATAATGACAATTGATGTTGTGATGCAGTGACAACATAATTCAAAGAAAGAGGGCCCGGATCATTAAACTTTACATATTGGCTTCAACCTCACTGATTGTTGAAGTCTGTCCTTCTAGTATAAGTAACCATGGCAACCGGCATCACCTACAGTAGATTTCCAGTAGCATGTAGCAATGTCGTTTATTGAACCACTGTACCAGCATGCATCAGTTCCCTAATGTGCTGGGGCAATATGTCCCATTTGTTTTTTTTGTTTTTTTTATCAAATGGCTTTTTTATAATTTCAACCTGTCAACATGTGTATGTAAATGCATATGTAGGTATATTTAAATGTGTGAATTAAAATGTATATTGGGACAGTATGTTGGTAATTTTATCCCTTTGGACTTTTTTAGTCATGTTAGTCTTCCGATTTTATTTTAAATATTCACTTGCTTTTCTTTTTCATTTTTCACTTGATAACTTGACAATAAGCCTACTTTATAATTATTATTATTTTGAAGCTGTACAATGATTGGAATTCACATGGGGTGATCAATTAGTTTTCATTGTATTTATTTCCTTATTTTAGACGTCTTTATAGGACCAACACAATCTTTTTTGATTCATTGTTTTGTAACCAGTGCAAATAAACACTAACAAATACATTTTATTTTTTATGTTTTTAACATGTTAACTCGCCATTGGTTACTTGAGCTCCAGGAGACGCGATAGCTCCAGACACATTATATGAGCTCCAGACACATTATATTTATACATAATTTTACATATTTAGGTGGTTAGCTTTCTAGTAGTGTGTGCTACTACCTGAAACAGTGTTGTCTCCACCTTGAATGCACAGTTTTAAGGCCAGTTCTAATGTAAAAACCCCGCATGTTGCTGTCCCTGGTGCTGACCCCCCCATGTTAGATTGGTATCTGCCGAGTGGAGTCGGGAGTTTACTTGTTGCACACAGCGTTGATAAGGCATTGAACATTGGTGCTAAAGCTCAGCCTAGTATGTGTCTTATTCATACATTACATTACACACAGCTTTATATTTATTTATTTTGGACTGGTTTGCGCATGCGAAGAGACAAGCTGAGGCCACTTTCTTAAACAGATGACAGCGCTCTCAATGCGCACAGAAGGATAGCCTTTGCGCGTTTTTACATAAACAAGACATCTGAACCTGATAATACAGATTGCTTGTTTTGTTTTTTCTTCTCCTCCACGCCTCTCCTGCGGCCACGTTTCACGCAACAGGCTGCAACACCAATGTAAAGTCTTCCCTGAGGAACAGTAGCCTACCACCTGTAACTGTGCTTATCTGGTCCCGACTTTCACGCCGACAGCGAGGATGAAGAAGCAAAACGTCCGGACCCTGTCGCTCATCCTCTGCATGTTCTCCTACTTGCTGGTCGGCGCCGCGGTGTTTGACGCGCTGGAGTCCGAGTCGGAGCACTCACGCAGACGCGTCTTGGAGCAGAAGCGCAACGAAATGAAGAAGAAGTATCGCTTCTCCGAGGACGACTACCGCGAAATCGAGCGAGTGGTGCTGCAAGCTGAGCCCCATCGTGCCGGGAGACAGTGGAAATTTGCTGGCTCTTTTTACTTTGCCATAACAGTCATCACCACCATTGGTAAGTTGATGTAATGCTTCTATTTTTAGAGCCGAGGGGTAATGTTTCCCTGTGTTGCTATTGTACAGTGGGGCATTTAAAAAAAGTATATTTTTTACATCATTGCAACATTTAAGGCTCGTTTGTTTTCAGACAAATTATAAAAAAGCCAATTGATCCATGCAAGCGTTGCTACGTCACAGTGTTTCTCTCATTTCCATTTCTCTGCATTAAGGTTATGGACATGCAGCACCAGGCACAGACGCAGGAAAGGTCTTCTGCATGTTCTACGCTTTACTGGGAATTCCTCTCACTTTGGTCATGTTTCAGAGTCTCGGCGAAAGGATGAACACTTTTGTCCACTATCTCCTACATAAGTTGAAGCGGTGCCTGGGATGTCGATGCACTGAGGTGTCTATGGAGAACATGGTCCTGGTGGGCTTTCTGTCCTGCATTGGAACACTGTGTGTTGGGGCTGCAGCCTTCTCACATTTTGAGGGATGGAGCTTCTTCCACGCTTACTACTACTGCTTTATCACACTTACCACAATTGGCTTTGGGGACTTTGTGGCCTTACAGAAAAAGGAGGACCTCCAGGAGAAAACACCCTACGTGGCATTCAGCTTCATGTACATCCTGGTGGGGCTAACTGTTATTGGGGCCTTCCTGAACTTAGTGGTGCTTCGCTTCCTTACCATGAACACTGAGGATGAGCGGAGGGATGCTCAAGAGAGGGCATCGCTGAAGAGGGACAGAGGCCTGCTGGATGGGTCTCTGGGTCTCCATGTTGTAGAGGAGCAAAGCAGAGGCAGCCACAGAGAGAGGAACAGGAACAATGCGGTGCACAGTCGGAACCACAGTACACTCTTGCTCCCAATGGAGGAAGGAACCAGCCGCACCAACCTTATTGCTTCCCCAGCGGAGGAACAGCTGAGACAAAGAAGCCTCTGCAGACACAGGCTACATTTTCAGATCAAGGCAGACAGACGCAGGCCGGAATCGAGCCTCAGCTCCCTCTGCTCATGTGTCTGCTACCGTTTGGGGATTTGTGAAAGTCCTATTATGGCTCGCCGTGATCAGCATGGCTGCCAAGTCAATTCTGTTTACTACAACTCAGTCTCTTATAGGATCCAGGGCTGCTCCAGGGACAACACTGGACTCTCTTCCCCAGGAAGCACGCTCTCACCTGGGAATAGCTTCCGTGAGTTCCCTCGTTCAAGGAGAAAGTCGGTCTAAAGAGCACTTTAGTGAAAGAGTGTTTGCACAGACTGTAAACAGTATTTTCAATGACACATATGTGTTTTGTGTTTACACCTTAAGCATGTCAGAAGACACTGAGTCTGTCAAACAAATAAGTTGTCTGTTGTGCCTATTTAAGATTTGAATTTGTTAAGGATGAGATTTCTTATCCTCTTTTTACCATGACAATATTTATGTTAGTGATTCTGCTGTGTTCCTTGCATGTATCGAAAGTTCAGTGCATGCTGAAGAATGTATAGCACGCAATGTGAATGCATGAGTGCTATGTACAGATGTAAACAGTTGGGCTTTTAATTATTTATTAAATTAAACATTACAAAATGTAGGACATGCTTATTAATGACTGTATAACTGTTTAGTGAAGGTATATGAATGATCCTCAGTGGACCTTGTTCTTCCTGCTTCAGACAAAACACTTTTCATGCCATAGCTAGATGATGTCATTTTACCTTTATATCATGAAGGCCTTAACTAACTCTCACCAAGCACATGAGATATGTGGCTTCTTAGCTCTGTCGATTTAATATATTGTTTTATTACTTATTATGGGGGGGGGGCACTCTAATAGAGATTATGATTGTTATGACTGAATCTATTGTTATGGATGTAGCACACAACAGTTATGTAGCAGGTTACAAATAAACTTCCCCAATTCCAGCCTGGGATGTGTTGTTTCCATGTAGACTTGGTTTGTAGTCAGATTTGATGTGAGACTCTTACAGTATTATTTTATTAAACCAAAGGAAAGGACCATTGACTGTGTGAGGGTTTTTATTTCAGGTTTGGGCGGCTGTGGCTCAGTGGTAGAGCGATTACCTGCCAATTGGAAAGTTGGTGGTTCAATCCCTGTCCCTGCAGTCCCATGTCGAAGTGTCCTTGGGCAAGACACTGAACCCCCAGTTTCCCCCAATGCTGCGCCTTTAGAGTGTAAATATGTGAGTGTTCTGATGAGCAGGTGCCACTTTGTACGGCAGCCTCGGCCACAGTGTGTAAATGTGTGTGAATGGTGAATGGTTCTTGTACTGTGTAAAAGTGCTTTGAGTAGTCGTTGAGACTAGAAAAGCGCTGTATAAGAATAGTCCATTTACATTTCAATCAAAGTTTGTGTTTTATAAACTGTATCTCATATATTTTATCACAGTAATACAGTGGTACAGAGAACTAATCGTGACAGTTATAATATTTTTGGCAATATAGCAGGAATTACAGTGACTAACTGATTTATAATAGACAATAAACCCAGTAAGCTTTGATCTGGTGATTTCCACTTCAAAAGACTTGTAGATGTGGAATTTGACATGAGCAAAAGCTGGTGGAAAATTTCAGCCACATATTCATATGTATTATAGACCTGCTTCACACTCAGTGCTGTAACAAATGGTGTTATGTAACCATATTTCAGACAACTTTAGCTCACTTTCAACCTTGAAGGTTGACATTTTTTCTGCAAAGAGATCTGCAACTCACAATATCAGTGCTTACTGGGAAAATAGCAGTTGTAGAATGTTAAACAAATACATACCCATACATGAGTAAAAACTTAAGATAACTATACTTTGTCATTTAATTTTATGATATTGTATAGTGGTACAAATACTGTGTTTTATACTGTATTTATCTGACAACTTAAGTCACTTGTTTTACTTTTGCTTTACTTGCGTTAGTTGCTTTACAGATTCAGATTTTACATACAAAATATATGAAATATATATATATATATCATACGTCTATAGTCTATAAAATGTAGAGTAGTTGAAATTGTCTTCATCTTGACCAACTACAACAGTAAACTGCTCCTTACACATAAATGCATCAGTAATAATAATGTAATATATAATATCTCTGCGCACACTATGAGTAATTTCACTTTTGATACGTTAAAGGTCCAATATGTAATATATTTATTGTAATAAATCCAAAAATTACCCCAATGGGTCATCAGTTATTAAGCATTAAACATGCTAAGTTGAAATACTATCTTTTCTGACAACAATGCTAATGCCAGTATTTCTTTCCTTTTTGAAGAGTTTCTGTTTGTGTTTTGGCCTGTGTGTTATCAACTGCCCAGTTTGACAACCATGTCGGGTTGCCAGATATACCACGCTACAGCTGTAATGTGACCAGAGATGTAACAATCCCCGGGTAAATATTGGACATGTATTTGAAAGATGGAGACAGCTTAGAGCCCTAAAGGATGCAGAGTTGGCTAATTTCCTCCTGAACAAGTAAGCATTAGCTTCAGGCTAATCTATCACAGCTACACAGACGGGCATTTTATTTAATTTCAACATTCGTGTACTTGCATTGAATTGTGTAGCTAGAGTGCTCGAATTGATTACTTGCAAAAACAATTTAGACACAGCCAGTAAAGTGATCCCGAGTGATCCAGGGAGGCTGTAAATCGGGACGACCGTGAGTTTGCAGTGTGTTTAACGATTGTTGCCGTAATTTTAAGCCAATAAAGTGTGTTCAGTTGGGTGGAGAGGACGGCAAGGTAGTGTTATTTTTAGCTGTTGCTACCATAATTCTAAGCCGGGGAAGTGTGTCTGTCTGTTGGGTGGAAAGGACTTTGAGGTTGTGGTGTTTGTATTGGTTCCTACTGTAATTCTATGTCAAAAGTTTGTTAGTTACTGTGCTGTAAAGTAGTCTGGTTATGTGAGACATGCGTCTAGCAACATTGTTGTGCATGCTGCGGTCTCAGCCTGGCAACCTCCGTGTACTTCGGAAAACCAGTCAGTATGTCGTGTAACCACCATTTGCCTCACCCAGTGCAACACATCTCCTTTGCATAGAGTTGATCAGGTTGTTGATTGTTGCCTGTGCAATGTTGGTCCACTCCTCTTCAATGGCTGTGTGAAGTTGCTGGATATTGGCAGGACCTGGAACAGGCTGTCGTATATGCTGATCAAGAGCATCCTAAACATGCTCAATGGGTGACATGTCTAGTGAATTCCCTGGCCACGCAAGAACTGGGATGTTTTCATCTTCCAGGAATTGTGTACAGATCCTTGCAACATGGAGCCGTGCATTATCATGCAGCAACATGAGGTGATGGTTGATGATGAATGGCACAACGTGGCCTCAGGATCTTATCACGGTATCTCTCTGCATTCAAAATGCCATCAATAAAATGTACCTGTGTTTGTTGTCCATAATATACGCCTGCCATAACCATACTATAACCCCCACCACCACCATGGGCCACTCAATCCACAATGTTGACCTCAGCAAACCGCTCACCCACACAACGCCATACACACTGTCTGCCATGTGCCCTGTACAGTGTAAACCGGGATTCATCTGTGAAGAGAACACCTCTCCAAAGTGCCAGACACCATTGAATGTGAGTATTTGCCCATTCAAGTCAGTTACGACAACAAAATATACTATTTTTTTATATATTTATAGATATATATTTTTGTATATTTATAAATATTTTTTTATATATGTATTTATATAATTATATATACATTTATTTATATATGTATACGTGTTTATATAAATATATATACACACGTGTGTGTGTTTATGTATGTATGAAGAATGTGTGTATTTATGTGTATATGTATGTGTGTACAAGTAAATATGTGTGTATCTGTATGTAGGATGTGAATATGTCCTGCACCATTGGAGCCATTGTTGTTTTACTACTTCTAACTCTCCCAAGTATTCTTCTTTGTTTGAGCTATGAAGTAAATAATAAAAAGTCCATAAACAACAAAAAGAAGAAAATATCAATATTTCAAGTAAATTAACATTTCACCTTCTTTACTGTCACAAGATAAAATCACATCATGCGTCTTAACATCTGCCCATTACCTCCAATTGCTATTTCTAAAATCTGTTTTTCGGTTTGAAATGAGGAAAAGAAATCACAAAAGCCATCTGTGGATCTGCTGGAACAGTAAGCTACTTTACATATAAATGTAAAACTGATAGGGCAATAGAATCTGAAATGGTGATTGGTTTAAAAATGCCATCTGCTCTGGTTGCTTGGGGATAGAAATGTTTCCTCTCTTCCTTACATTGTCACATCACATGCGGTAATTCTGAACCACGCTTTACTGTGTGCAACAAGTCAGGTTAACAAAGTGTTTCAAATATACAGGATTTTCATAATACTGAATGATCTCATGATAGAGAAAAGGAAGAGAATGCAAGATACAATAACGTTGACAAGGTGGCCCTCTACAGGTGATAACACTGTGAGAAAAGGAAAGTCCCAAACACGTAGATAAATTATTAAGCCACTAGAGGGCAGTACATGTCCATGCAGCAGTAGTGAGCTGGCTGATGTTCATCTGTAAAAGTGTGATTTTATTTAATTCAGACACAATGAACATTATTATAGCAACATGGATATAAATTGGTATGTTAATATTTTTATGGAAATTATGTTTTTGCCATGGTGGTCATTAGCAAACAAATTCACACATGATAACCAAGCAAGTCAAGTCAATTATATTTATATAGCCCACAAATCAAAAATTTGTCTTAAGGCACTTTACACTCTGTACAGCTTACAGAACCCTCTATCTATCTATGATAGAGGGTATCATTAGACCCATGATTTGGATAATGAAAAACTCCCCCACAAATCCTTTTTTTTAAGATTATTTTTGGGCTTTTCTGCCTCTATTTGATAGGACAGCTAGGTGAGAAAGGGGAGAGAGAAGGGGAAGACATGCAGGAAATCGTCACAGTTTAGATTCGTATCGTGGACCTCTGCATCGACGCATAAACCTAGAAGTTTATGTGCACCTGCTCTACCCACTGAACCAACCCGGCACAACCCCACAAATAGTTTTAACAGGAAACAAGAAATGGGAGAAACCTCAGGAAGAGCCGAGGAGGGATCCCTCTACCACGACAGACAGATGTGGAATAGATATTGTGTGTACAGAATGGAAAGAAGCAGAATTATTGTGAGAGTTACATGACGGACAATTCTGATTGTTACCTTTTATTGCTAAAAGTGGTAAAAGTGTTATCATATAATACTGTCATATTTCCTGAGGTGAATGCATAATTCTGAACACATTTTAATTTTCACTGACAGATTTGCAAAACAGGCAATAATTTTGTTTTACCATTTTGAGATGTTTTTTTTAACCATTGTGCATGTATGTATGTATGCATGTCAAATCATAAATTTTTAATGGTAGATAACAAAGGTGAACTTTCAGAACTAGAGATTTCTCCGTGCATGCAGACGCTCAACAGCAGCAGAGAAGCATAGAGTGCACTCAGAGTTTTCATGTGCCCAGAAAGTGAGCCAATAATGGCGCAAGTATTGATACTAGAAACAAGGCTTAGTTTCGGCAGCATTATCCTGCCTTTCAAAGAATTGATTTTCAAAATACTTTTTTTTTAGATTACTTTTTTGGAGCTATTCCCTTTTTTGATAGTGACAGTGGATAGACAGGAAAGGTGGGAGAGAGATGGGGACGACACACAGCAAAGGGCCACAGGTCGGATTCGTACCCAGGCCGCTGCTTAGGACTCAGCCTACATGGGGCACACACTCTTACTGGGTGGGCTAGAGGTCATCCCTCAAAATACTACTTTTGGTTTATAAAGCACTAAACGGTTTAAGGCCAAAATACATTTCTGTCTGATCTGCTGCTATACATTAAGAAAAGAACCATTCAGGTAATCTGGGAAAGGTCTGCTTTCTGTCCCCAGGATCAGAACTAAACATGGAGAGGCAGCGTTCGGTTTTTATGCTCCACATATCTGGAACAAGCACCCAGAAACTCTAGGTTTCTTTTAAATCAAGGCTAAAGACTTTTCATTTTTATGCTATTTTTCAGTAATTGTTCATTTCTTACACTGCACTGTAACTTTTATTCTTTTTAATGATTTTGAACTGCTTTTTTAATGTTTTATGCACTTTGAATTGCCTTGTTGCTAAAATGTGCTTTACAAATAAAGCTGTCTATTGATATTTTAGATTTTAATCTGACCAGCAGTGAGAGAAAACCAAAATAAACCCGTTCTGAGAATGGATCCAGTAATGGAGTCTAAAACACATCATATTGGCAGTGGGCAAGGACCCACATCCTCCTGTCAGGTATTAATTTAATTCAATTTAATTTAATTCAATTTCAATTTAATTTATTTATAGTATCAATTCACAACAAGAGTTATCTCAAGACACTTTACAGATAGAGTAGGTCTAGACCACACTCCAGAATTCACAAGGACCCAACAGTGTCCTCCAGAGCAAGCAACAGTGCGACAGTGGCGAGGAAAAAACTTCCTTTTAGGCAGAAACCTCGGTCAGACCCAGGCTCTTGGTAGGCGGAGTATTACTGTGTCAAAGAGCAAGTTAAAGAAAAAAACAGATGTAACTCGGATGTTTGGATGATTCCTCTGAGTGCACTACTGTACTGTATTATCCACAGAGCCTTTTCTTATTGAATGGCCTTGTTTCCATAATTTAATTAGATAATCAATATCTGTTAAATCAACATTAGTAGCTAACAATTCTAATACATATTAGCTTACATTGTTTCTAATACATCAAATTAATTGATTCAAATATGAATTTTCCTGGAAGTTATCAGACAAACTGCCTGAGTGGTACGAACAAAGTATTGGCATAAAACCAGGACACAATTATTTGACAATGATGGATTACAGCAGGGATGCCAAAACCTTTACAACACAAAAGCTTAAAGTGACACAGCATAGTGTGCTCGATGGCCACTTGCTATTCTCATTTGGATGTCCTTGCATAAGAGGTTTGGGTGAAAAGGGATGAGTTTCAATGAAATCAGAGTATAATCCTGCTGCTAATTCAGTTTTATTAACTGTTTATTATCACTGCAGTATTTCCATCGTATCCAAAAAGGTAGAATTCATGCTCGTTGGGTGAACTGAAACAGAGCGAGAGGTGATCTTTCTTTCATTAGCGTATATCACAGACCCACAGAAATACCCCCTGGTGACAGAAGAATCCCTTCATCTTATGCAGTTATTTTATTTTCTGCCCAAACAAACATAGGTTTTGTGAGAGGTGTTTTTTGTGCCCAAGGACATGGATCAAAGTAAAGGGGTACATCTCATGCTGCAATGAATGATCTTGAAAGGGATATCCAAATAGAGAGTCATCAAAATGGGAGCTAGTACTCTTTGGAGAAATAATTATATTCATCTCACGTTCTACGGCAAATTCCCCCCGTAAAAGTGAATAAAGGGAACAGTTTGTATTTCACATGCAGGGGATGTCTTTGTCACTTCTCTCTGTATGATTATGTTTATTTCACACCACGTATACCATATAGCATATAGGTCTCGAGATGACAAAAGACATCTCGTGTGACACAGATAATGGGTCAATTTTAAAGTGCCTACTCTGTGCCATTTAGCAATTGATGGCTGCAAGTAAGCATGCATCAAATGCTTTAAAACCTAATCTGTATTGCCATTGTAAAATAAGCTCCTGTATGATTTCTTTATCGTAAGATAAGACACTGATTATTGTAAATGTGTGCTGCATACATCGCAAAGCCTTTATTTATTTATCAAACTGCAAAGAGTGCAAATGTGGACAAAAGTGAAAGATAAAGTAAAATAAGTTGACCTGTAATGTTATTTTGTACATTTGAAGAAGATTTTACCTCGTAAAAATGATGGTGTAAGTTGAATAGTGGCTTCAATTTTATGGGATTATTTCTCTTGAAAACCTTTTATATCATTTAGCTACCCCATGAATAAATCTTTATGAGGGAAGGTAAGATCAGCTCAAAAATAAAAAAAGAAACTAAGACATTTGACAGTGAAGATAAACAATTAAACCCTCTTTTATACACCCATCCAATAATTTATCCATTAATAACCTCAAATGTGCATTTTAATTGAATAATGCAGGTCCTTTTAGTCACAAATGAAGGCGAACCTGTAATGGTATTGTGTACATTTTAAACTTTAATCCATTTTCCATTAAGGTGAAAGTTGTTCCATTAAACAATGGAATTGTTATCCATTAAAATGTTAACTGAAAGCATGTAGATGATCCATTAAAATATGCTTAATAGTAAAGATTGGCACTTCATCACATTTTCCCCACTGGAAGGGCACCTTAGAGGGCACGTTACCATATTTCATTTACCACAGGGGCATCCAAGTAGCATCAGAGCCAGGCTAGCATCCCAGAACATACTTTTGCAAAAAAAAATTCAAACGTGGGGGATGATTGGCTGTTTCTATATCTGCTTTATCATGTGATTACTTTACATTTTCCTTTAAAGTTTCCTTCTAGACTTTGCAGTAAGTAGTGAGCTGTGTGATTAATCTGTCTTATTCTGCACTGTCCTGAACTGGCTCTGTAGCCATGACAAAAGAGAAGGAGGTGTGACTCAGTTTAAGTCTCAGACGTTTGGTAAATACAGGCAACGGGTCTCAGACAAATTTTACTGGCTATAAAAATTACCCTTCCTCTTTAATCATCTTGTAAGTCACAGAAGTACACATGAGTCAGAGTATCTAAAATTGAGTTGAAGGTTGAAGAAAGATGAATAAGTCATGCAACATTCATAGCCACCACTGGGAGGCAGTGACACACTAAATAGCTCGCACAACGGGCCTCATATGTTTGCCCATTAACTTGTTTGCCAGCATCACACCCAACAACTCCCCACCTCCCCTTCCTCTTTTCTACTGCCTCCACTGATCTGAGTATGAGATGGAGGTAAATGATGATGAATAACAATTAGGATCTCTCTGAACGGATACCAAAGAAGAGGCCAATATCAATATGAGATCTTTATATGCAAAATCTTTTATTGTTCATTTCAGTACAAATGTTGACAGAGCATCGCTGCAGTGCGGCTCAAACAGCACAATAATTAAACACTTACTTCAAACCGATATGCGAGCAAATAAATTGGACACCGGCACACCGACACTTACACATACACACACACACACACACAAAGAGGACAAAAAAAATCACATCCATTCTGCAGAATTCTCTGCAGGAAAGTCATTAATGGTTTTAAATGAGGGCGAGTTGCCACATGATACAACTGATCTGCGTGTGAAATGGAATTAGGTGGCTGAGGATGACAAGTGGAATCTTTTATAGCCAATACTCATTGCTCATTGTGGCAGTTTAAATGATGCTTCTTTGTCTACTGCACATTGGTTAACAAATGACACTGACAGCTCACATTTTCTGCTTCCCATTGACATATAATCAATTAACTGATATGATCATCTATATAATCCCTGGTACATAGCTTTCCCATCACAAATGGGTATCTAAGAGAGTAATTAGAGTAGGCCTACTATTACTTAAGTAGGCTACAGCAATAGCCTACTTTACCTGAGTATTTCCATTTTGTGCATAAGCCTACTGTAGGCCTAGAGCCTACTTCTACTCCAGTATACCTGGACATTTCAGAATTGTATGTTTTATTCCACAAAAAGTACCCTATAGGTAAAACAGCAGAGGATGTATCTGCTTCTAATTAATCACCGGTTTAATGCACCACCCGGGAAGAACGCTAGTGATCAAAATCAAACACACCCACCATATTGCGTCACCAACAGGTGCACGACGCTAGCAAACATGCTAAATTCTACAATGCTATAATACCGCTGCAGTGACTTCTGCGGCCACTGAGAAACTTTTACCTTCAGTTGTTTTTGACAGTAATGCCTGACGTAACTGCAGAGCATCATTCAGCTCAAGTGGTTTAAAACTTCGAGGTTATATGCTTTGATGAGGAACGTGCAAAGTAAGTTGAACCTGGAGTTGACGGAGGAGCTAACTGGGGAACACCCAGCTAACAATCTTTGGTTCTCAGAACGTTCTGGGAACGTTCGTTTTTGGTTGTGGGAACGTTTCCTGAAAGTTAGGTTTGGTTGTGTTTTGGTGGATCGGAAAGTTTCCTTAACGTTCTGGGAACGTTAGTTTTTTGGTTACAGTTGCAACCTTTAGAGAACGTTAGGAGAACGTTCGCTGTAACCAAAAACTAACGTTCCCTGAACGTTGGAGAAACTTTCTGATCAACCAAAACACAATCAACACACAACCAAACCTAACCTTCAGGGAACGTTCCCCAAACGTTCTTTTTTGCATTCCCCTAAGGCTACCCATATCATTAGTGTGTAATATCAATCCTTCCACCTCCCCTTTCCCTACATACTTACTTTTATCTAAGTAGCCTATATCTTTTTTTTGGGCATTTTAGGCCTTTTATTTCTGACAGGACAGCTCAGACTTAAAATGGGAGGGGGGGGATGATTGAGCCTCTTTATATGGCCGCGCGCTCTACCAAAGGTGGAAACCAGGCGCCCATCTAAGTACATCTTTACAAGTAGTATTATTTTGTGCCTGAGTAAATCATTCTAGTACTCTTCCAGCCCTGATCATTGCTACTTTTAGGATCACAAGGGTCATGATACTGCTTCAATTGTGTATATCTGCTCCAAACAAACACACACACACACACACACACACCAGCAGAACTTCTAACAATCGATCAGAGCTGCTGACGCTCCCATTACAGTGCCTCATGTTGGTCTCTGAGCAATTAGCCTGCTTGCATCCCAGTGAGTGTATATACAGCAGTGGCCAATCTCCCTCTCCTTTTCACGTTCTTTCTCTCCTTTTATTGATTCTTTTATCTTCCATTGGACATGTTTCTTTTTCTTTTCCCTCAGAGTTTGACGGTCTGACACACATAACTGGAGGTGTGACAGGTTTCACAGCTCCTACACTAATACCCTTTATTTGCCTTTAAAGGGCTGTTGTTGGGAAGTCTGTAATGGATGTGTGCAACTGAGGCTGTCAAGTCTTTGTCTGTGTGCATGTGTCTTGGTATGTAATGTATGTGGTGCCTGTTGTGTAGGTGTGTGTCACAAAGATGTTTCTTTTACAGTGCTGTCGTAAAAAATAGACATTCATTGCCCCAGAGAGAGAAGCCATTTCTGTTTTAATAGGCAAAAAGGTTTCTGGATTCTTCAGAGATTTCGTCTGTCTGTCTGTCTGTCTTCCAATTATGTTTATTCATTATAGGATCATAACTGGGGCACCATCAAACTGGATTACACAATTTAGAATATTTTTGCTCCGCCACATATAAAAATGGGGTGAATGAAATGCCCACAAACATTTGTTTATGGAGGGAATAACGAGTGTTGTCTTTTTGGGAGCAAAAGGAGAAGTCGGGTGACTTTAGGGTGGGTGGGTAGATGGATGGGTTAGCTGAAACCATTAGTCGTTTAATTGATTAGTGAATCAGTCTATTCACTGAAAATGTAACTGCCAGAATAAAATGGTTCATTGCGAGAACCGTTTTAAGGAGTTCAGTGAGGGCTAGTCATATTCTACCATACTAGAAAACATGTTTTTTCTGTGCTGTGAAGCTACAGCAAGAACTTTTAAATAAATGGATCTCTCTTGTGGTCAAACATGCATTCTTTAAATTGTATAAAGAAGGCTCGGACTTAATCCAGCAGAAACATTTAGTCACAATATAAATGAATGAATTGGACAGAACCTGAGATGGACTGTATTAAAAAAAACTTAGAAAAGTAATCAATGCTTCTTGTTATATTTTATTTTTTTCAACTTGCAGCCAAAAAGACTAATGACATAGTTGCCATCCAGCAGTTGAGTAAACACGACTGAGGCTCCCCGCTGGCTGCTGCATGCGGTGACCTGGGAATGAAGGAGCTCAGTCGTGCTGACTCGGTGAGTATGAACACCACAGAGGCGGGCTTGTCACAGTGCCAACCATTCGATTTGTTTAGAGACACAATATGGTCATTTTGGCTGTGTGCTGGAAAAGACACCAGGGGAGCTGGTACTTGCCAGCCAACTTTCTCTTGTCGCTCTTTCTCCCTTGTTTTTCACTGTGAAGCCACACTCTGCAGGGAGCGTTTGGAGAAGAAAATGTGCTTTCATGGAAGATTCAAAGCCGTGATCAAACATGCAATGTTCTCTGAAATAATTCAACATTTTGACACTTTCATTGTCTCCTGCTTGATTTATGGCTTTCAGACTCACAATATATTCATGTTGCTGTCGTTGTCGTCCACCCCCCCCCCCGCAGTTCTCTAAAATACAATGTTTTTAATGCACATTATTTCACTCTTTTGATGCAAAATATCTTAATGAGAAAATGTCTCACAAATAAACCTGTTTGAGTATGTTCTGCTATGACAAATAAAAGCCATCATCATTTGAACATAATGACTGCATTAATCGCTCTGATAACAGGGTTATCATGAGCCTGATCTGTCATCCTTCTTTTCACTGCAACAATAGCAGCTAATAGCATCTGTCAGAAGAATACAATGCTCATGTTAATGTAGAAGGGATAATTTAGCTCCATCAAAACATCCACACAGATAAAAGAACATTTAGCCACTCATCATTAGTCAGCATTGATTCAGAGGCAACTTGCAGATTAGGTATACAGTATGTCTTAAATGATAAGGCTGGAGTTTATCTATAGTTCTTATAGAAGATGTACATCTTTAAAAATAGGATGGAAGTTTTTTTGAACATTAATATGAGTTCCCCAGCCTGCCTATGGTCCCCCAGTGGCTAGAAATGGTGATAGGTGTAAACCGAGCCCTTGGCATCCTGCTCCGACTTTTGAGAAAATGAACGCTCAAATGGGCTGAGCTGAAATCTTGCTCCTTATGAGGTCGTAAGGGGCAAGGTTACCGCCTCTTTCTCTGCTTTTCCCGCCCAGAGAATTGGGCCCGCCCATGAAAGACAGAGAGAGACATCATGGCCTTCAAACGAGCAAAGTGGCAGTTGGTCAAGGCCACACCCCCAGCCTCCACCTTGCCCCCCCCCACACTTCTCAAAAGCTACAGACTCAGAAAGGACACATACTAAGTAAAGCTCATTGTGGGACTGGCTCTAGTGGCTGTAATTCTGCACCAAGACTAAATTTTGGGAAAGAGACTTCAGACACAGTATTAGGGGACCACTAAGGTCTATATAAAACAGACTTCAGATACAGTATTAGGGGACCACTAAGGTCTATATAAAAGAGACTTCAGATACAGTATTAGGGGACCACTAAGGTCTATATAAAAGAGACTTCAGATACAGTATTAGGGGACCACTAAGGTCTATATAAAAGCATCCAAAGAACACCATGTCATGGGATTTTTTAAAGGGTTAGGTTATGATAAGGGTATAAACTATATTTTGTTAGTTACCCAATTTGTCATAAATAATATATCAGTTACAGTGGCTATCTTTCTGCAGAAGTAGCCTTTTTACATTTTTCTTTTGTTGATAATTCTTCTGCACTTGTTTGTAGGATTTCATCTTCAGGACTTTCTCTTGTAATGGGAGTACTTTTTGTTTTTACAGTGTCTTGTATATCCTTTCATAGCCAGGCTCTATAGAATGTTGTTTTATTAAACAATCCTTTTGGAGAAAATGTGATTTCCTTCAAAAACACAAACAAACAAACAGCCAGGGATAGTTGTGTTGAATAGCAAAACATAAAAAGAAAAAAAAATACAGTGGTTGCTAAAACATTAAATACAAATCTCAGGAAAGCAAAGGAGACTTTTTTGTTTGAATTCTTTGTTGAAGCAAAATGAAAGAAATGATTGATTTTGTGATGGACTGCTGTGTTTCTGTAAAAATACCGTATGTGTTGTAAAACATTTGCATGTTGCCTAACCAACAACTAGGGCAGGATGGTTGTTTAGTTCGGAAGTGTTTTTTGTTGTCATTTCAGTCCTTTCTTTCATGTTCTTGCCACCTAGTCAAATTTGATCTGATGAAACTTGAAGCAAGTGCTGTGGTTTTCCACCAGGGAGGCAGACTGTGGAATCTGGGGAAGTAGGAAAATAAATAAAGAAATGGACTGAAATTAAATCCAAACGTGGAAGATGTGGTGGAGTAAATGTTATTTGCCAGATGTTAAAAGTTGTGTCAAGTGTGACCTAATAGGCAAGAGCAGACTTTTACCGCTTCACATTGTGAAGCACCATTGACAGAAATGCACAAATGAACTACCTGTATGAATCAGTGGAGAATAAGGTGCAGTTTCTCCTTCATTCTTTAGTTTTAAAATATTGTGCTGGTAAAATGGTATTACCAGAGATCATAATCATTTTATGGATCTCAGTGTGATAAATGGCAAGTCAGGGTAATGGGATACAATGGATCAATACAATTAGAAGCCAGCTTCATCGGTAGTTACAATAATGTCAAAACTAGCGTTTTTCCCCCCCCCTCTCATACAGCTTATCATAATCTGCTTTCATGTATTTGTTTGTACTCATATCTTGCTCATCTTTTATAGTATTATTGAAATGTCATAGTCGTTCTCCTGTTGTCTTGGCACTGAGGTTGAAACTTTTCTCCTGTAATGGGCTCGCTATTGAACATTCACTGGTAATTGAACAGTAATGAACTGTTCTGTGACCTGTGGTGTGTGAGTAATTGATTCTGAAAGTGGTGTTTGTAGGCACAGTGTGTGTCTACAGTGTGAGCAGGCACTGTGTAAAAGGCAGCTGTTGTTCCGGTTCCGGAGAGTGTCGTTGCAGATCTGGCCTATAGATGGTGATGCTGCACTTCCTGTTGTTGAAATACACCATGATCGAACTTTGCTTGGGCTTTATGTGATTAAAAAAGCAAAGAACCGACTGTGGTCTAAAACTGCAGGTGTCAACCTAGTATGCTATGGATTACAGTTTGGTTTGTTGGGGATTATTGTGTTACCTTGGTATCTTTATTTATTTAGTTGTTAAAGTCTTCAACCTCAGGCTTCTGCTCAATCTGTCGTTATTGATCTCATAGTGTTTCTCTGAGACTATTTCCACGTGTGATGGTAGAATATAATTTCATTTTAACAGTGATTGTCCAATCATAGCTTAGAATCTGTCATATGGTATGACCTTTTTAAGCTTTGAACATTTCAACATGTTGGGGGCTGTAATTAGACAAATATTCAGGTTTTTAGTGACTTTCCACAATCAAAAACACAACAGCAAAAGTGGGAAGGATGGATTAAACCAGGTGTCTGTCTGCTCTAAAGTAAGCTTAACTAGCTTGCTACCTTAATGTACAATACTATTTCCAAAGTCAAGGGGCATGCCAGTAGCTAACTGCATTGTGGAGTTGAGTATTAAATCTGCCAACGATATAATATACAATATAAAATATAAGAACAGAAAGCTTTACAGGCATAGCAACAGTAACTAAGGCGGGTGGGGTTTAGCCAATGGTCAATTGCCACATCAACGCACTCCACTATCATTGTCCTTTTATACAAACATAACTTTTCTGTCTCTCCTACTCTCTAAATGTGCAGAGTAGGTGCTGCATTAACCTCCCAGTCACCTCTCAGGCTTATCGCTTTCATTGGCCCTTCACCATAATGGCCGTAGTGAGGTTTTACCTTGAGCACAGATGGTGAGCAACATGAAACTATGGGGACCATCCAGGCTTATGGCCAACTACTGCTCTTGTGTGGGCAGGTAAACTGTTTGGAATGTAGTGATGTGGAATGACAACAGGCCAGACGGGATGAACACAATAATCTTGTGACGGCCAAATCATTGAATAAAGATGTTTGTTTTCATCTCACCTCTTGCGGAAAACAAGCAATCTCTTTAGAAAGTTTAAAAATAAAACCGACAAAGGCGTATTCGGGAAGCAAGCCTTTAGCTGAAGCGGTTCAGAGTGTTTTATTCTGCAATTTGTATGTCCTATGTAAAAAGGACTGAAATGGATTTTATTGCTTGTGTTTTTAGAAGTGAGGAAATTCACCACACATTCTGCAGAGTTGAAATTATTGTGACCGTCAGTATGTCTTCATTTTAATACACTCAAGACATATTGTTCATCTGAACCCTGTTTGGATTGCTCGATGATTGCAGCCCCACCAAGGATCAACAGAACCATGAATAGCTACTATTCAGCATCCCAGCTGACCTGAGGAAGTAAAAATAATGAGTGACAGATCAGTGGTGAGAATTAGTGCCGGGTGCAAAAGGCTTCAAAGAGGATGTGTATATATGTTTGATGTATGGCTCACAAACAGATTTAATAAAACAGAGAGAATTTGTAGTGAATGTGAAAGTTGTTTGGGGAGAAAATCTGTTGCTAAGCTTAATGTATAAACGGTACAGAGTAGCCAACCTCTCTAGCATTTAATGAATGCTTGACTGAGTGGAGCAATTACAGAGGATGGCTCCATTAAGCTATTTACATTTGCTCTAAGTTAAATTGCTTCTAATTTGCTCTAAAGCTTGAGAGAAATAAAGGCATTGTTATTTTGAAATAAGCCAGCTGCATGAAGTTGTACAGAAACTATCAAAATCTCTGGTGTCAGCATGCTTGGCTGGACTGTACTGTACGTCACACGGATAATAGGCTGTTAATGGTTGACCTGGCTCAGATACTCTAGTATAGTTCACATGGCAACAGCTGAACCCCAAAAAGCTTTATTCTCTTAAATTAAGCTAATATAAAGCTTTAAATTGGTTAGGGACCAGTTTTGATAAGTTTTCAGATATTTTCTTGCTTAAGAAATAGCTGCAAGGAAAACTGATGGCAAGGTTTTTGGATGATCCTCAGTAATCAGGGTGTAGCTTTTAAAAAGTTGAGTTTTTATAATTCTTTGAGCAGCAAAAACAACATTCTTTCACCTCCATTTTGAGGTCATAGCAGAAGTTTCAGCAGCAAACATCTGAAAACCTCATTACATAATACAATACAACAATACATAGTTACAAAATGTCTTTTGTTTATGATGTGGGTAAACTAGGAGTAGAAAGAAATATGAATATAGTATGCGGATCAGGTGTAAAAAAATAAATCTGCTTTTTTGCAGTAATGTGGCACAGTCATATTTAGTTTGCATTCCTTTCTATGTGGAATAAAGCAACATTTGACAGACATTTGCACTTTGTGCAGGACATGCTAAATCACGAGGCTCTCCACTGCTCAGCCAGGAAACCGAGCAACCGAGTTTTATAACTGCGGGTGAAATAATAAGGGATGCAGATTATAAGGACTGTGGTTAAAGATGGTAAAATGTTCGATAAAGCGCAGTATGAATAGCACCTTTGTTGATCCCTCAGTTTATTTGGGCCAATACATTTTTCTTCTATATTCACTATTCGTTTCCATCTGGACCGTTTCAGTTTTTTTTTTTTTTTAAGTTGGGTTTAAAATACAATTCACGTTTTTATTATTTGATTAATTGAAGTACATGGTTAAAATATATGATTTTCTCGGCATGTAAGCTTATTGATATTTGTATAAGGCAGCAGAAAACAAGTTAAATGCAGTTAATAAAGCGGACGAGAAAAACCTTTTCTTTACAATATGAACACACATGCGATTCTACGGAAGCCCTGAAAGGCATGGTGAAAGTTTTTCACTTTCAGGGCTTCTGTAGATTAGATATTTTTGTGGGACAAACGGATACAGAAAACAGTAAACTGACAAAGATTTTGGGATAAAGCAGTAGGGGGAAAAAAATATAATTTACTTTTTCATTTGAAACATTTTTTAATTTTTTTTTAAAATGACTCGAGATATGTGAGAAAAACATTGTGGCTTCACGCTGCTGCTGCACCACCTGCAGTCTTTAACGACTAGCCGTCCTCTCATAACTCTCATCTCAGGAAAGTTTACATCGTATGTTTCTCTGTAATACTCATAATTCTGTGATACTCTTTTCACTGCTTCACTCCAACTTTGTATCTAGGCAACTAAAGTTAGAGATACGAATACTTGTCAGACCATATAATGTAATAAGCTGACGGGTTGACTGGGGGCGCAGTATCGCAGGTGGGGGCCCCCATTTTAGTATTGTGGTGCTGCAGAGACGTCCCAGCCTACAAATTGTATCCTATAGACTAAAGAAAACATCTTTGTTTTGTACAGATCCTCGCAAAAATTACACTATAATTCAGTTTTTTTAGATTTTAATATTTTTCAATGAAAATGATGCTGATAATTATTAAAAAATTATCATTACCTCAAATATCATGAATCAAAATAATTACAATTAGATAATTTCCTCATATCGTGCAGCCCTAATATTCACAACTCTGAGCTAGGTGTAAAATACTTTTCCCATTATCTATTGGTATACTTTAGTCATACCTTTAAAACAGATGCATAATATTGTCCAATTATATAACCTCTTAAAACGCGTTCTGAGCTGTATGTATGAGATGTATGCTGCAAACAAAAAGGCCGTCCGACAGAGATGGGCAAATTTATTCAGTGCTTTCAGGAACATGATGTTCAGCACTGATGTGCTTGTGGACTGTATTTTGCTCAGCAGAGGTGATTAAAACACCTTTTGAGTCCTGAGAATCACTGCTTATGCCTCCTTTAGCCTGAAGCTCAGCCAAGGAAATGATCTACCTTTTGACTATCTAGTTTTTTTTTTCTATCCCTCTTTCCTTGACTTATGCACGTAGGTTTGTTTCGCTTCTGCTTTTCTTTAATCGCTTAGTGCTCCCTTGTTTCTCACCAAATTTCTCGTCTATTCTTTATCTCCTTTACCATTAGGCAGAGACACATCAGACTGCAGACTTTAAAACGTTGCCAGTGGAAGGAGGGTATGGAAGCAGATGGAGGAGGGTGAGTTAAAGACTTTAGAAGTGCTAGGGATAAATAATCATATTTCTGTGCTACCACAGTGCTGGAAAAGCACCATCTGGGACAGGCCATGGATTTGCATTACAATATAAATGGGAAGTTGCTGGAGCTGAAAGGGTGATGTGAAGTCATTCAGCCAGCCCCCTCACTCTCTGACAGGTCGCATCTCCCTCCCTGCACCAGGCAGCAGGCAGGTGCAAGGCACTTTGTTGGCGCACGGTACGCTGGCGTACTTTGTCGCTCGACTGCCCCCTCCCCCTCAACCTCGTCTTTTTTTAACACGCAAGCTTGTCTTTTTTCAAATGCCACATCTCCACACACATGGAGCAGCCCGATAGCGTATGCACCAGTGGCTTCTCTTTCAGATGTGATCTTCAGTGAACCCTCAGAGCTCTGTTCATATACAAGTAGGTGCAAAGGAGACAAGCAAAGAGGATGTGGTGTGAGAGGTGGTACTGATGGCATATATAGGTGCATAAAAAACAGCTATGTATTCTGCTATATTCATAACCTGGCTCACTTTAAATGTGTCCACTCAGCTCAAACACATTATGGATCTTGTTTGTTTATTAAAAAGAATATGCGACTCCTTATCTTGCACCAAAACACACACACATATTTTCACAAATTAGCTTTTGATAAGCTAAAGGGCACAGGTGATTTATGCCTGTTTTATTGCAGTTTCTATTATTTTGCACATTTTTCTTTTCAAGCCAACGGTTCATTTGCATTTAGAAAAAGTCTTTACCTGATTGAGCCTCACAGATTCTGTATAGTCTGTAGTCACCACTTTGCATGACAGAGCAATGTTGGCAGAAGAGAGCCGTGAATAGGCATTGTGTTCAAATGACTGATTCTGCTGTAGCCTCACTCTGAGAATGCGCTGAGCCTGCTGCAATAGACTCTAAGTGGTATACTGTGTTTACCAGTGCCCCATAAGAGCTCTAACCAAGTGATTACGTTTTATAGGATGAACTTGTTGATTTTGACACATTACGATTGTTCAGTTTTTCCCACAGTGGTTATTTCTTTAGCTAGTCTGATACAATATTCAAGCAATATAATGTAGACACGAGCCCTTCTCATGAAACTTTAAAAATCACACTCGCTTTAGCACACATTTTGACAATGTACAAGACCCTTCTGTTTTCTCTTATGCATTCAAATTAGCACATACCTCACCAGCGTTGTTTCATGCAGGCTCTATAAACGTGGGCAACCCGGGGGAAAATACAAAACACCTAAGTATATAAGTCAGGGCTGCAAAATTAATCAAAGTTTCATTTTCATTGGCTTCCCACAATCAGATTTGCGTGATTGAGCGACATTTAAAATACGTCATTTCATAGAACGCTCCAACGCACCCCCACTAACCTGGAAAACAGTTTTAAAACAGTAGCTAATGTTAATACAGCGTGTCAGAGGAATACAGCGTCTCCTGCAGCGGGGAGGCAGAAGGACCGCATCGTTTGCTAACGTTAGCTTCTTGTCTCATCTGGGGTCTGATAAACAGTTAATCATCAAATTCAGTGTCCATAATGCTATTTCCAAGAAGCTGTAGCTGTCATATGTCATGGGACCCGCGTGAGTGTAGATTTTATGTCACGGCTTTTGTTGCTGTTTGTCACTTTGCCTAAGATTGAGTGACAAGTAGTACTCCCCCCGTTATTTACTTGGTTGCCATGATTTGCGAGTGACGACTTCCTGTCACTGTTCCAGTTGCTCGGTGACAGTTTGCTTGAGTTCAGTAGAGCAGACTGCTCCGCAGAGACGGGTAATTACGACTTTATGACCTTTCATAAACAGCTGAAGGAGCGGTGGTGCGCGGTGTACATAGCGGAAACCCTGTTGTGCATCTGCCCTACACCATGGCAAGCAGAAAGTTTACCGTGGCGGGCCGCCATCAACATATCAACAGATGAAACACTACGGCTCTCTTTCGCACTTTAATATTCTGGTTATGAATGGCCAAATGGCTTTTCGACCGCAGCCTAGATCTCTTTACTTGTTTGCCTCCTGTAGTTTTTAGTGCCATGAGCAAGGTGAGTGGATACTTGTAAATTACACCATAAAAAGGGACACATAGAGGTGATATGAATGAATACAAAGTCAATAAGTAGACAAAAATGGCGAAACAGTAATGTGAGACTGTAAGTGTTTGGAGTCCCACCAGGCGTAAATAACTTTAAAAATGGAGGAATAACATTTCTGGATTTCTTGAGTTGTATGTCTTTACCTCTCAAATGTAGCAAATAAGAACAAACGTAGAAAACAGCATTTTATTCTTTTGTTTATGATTACAGTTGATTGAATTACATTTTTTTTTGTGTAAGCCCTATGGCTGTTTTTTTTCTACTGCATATATCCATTACGTTTGACTGCTTCATATTTTTAATGTCGTCTTAATTGTGCAAACAAATAAGAACCGGTTCTGTTGTTAGAATATACATTTGAATATCTTACCTTTTTACTTATAAAACTAAGGTAAAACATGTGTTTATACTTGCTTGCTGGGACTCTGCATGGCTGCAGCAGTAATAAAACTCAAGGATTTATTATGATGTAGTACACCTACAGTGCCATGGATATTGGCATCTGATTCAATGTAATAAAGCAGGCATAGACAGACTAACCGCTCTCTTAAAGCACACATTTTCACACCCAAAAACCAATGGGCCTCATTCACCAAACGTTATGAAGAAATTTGTTCTTATACCCAACTTACACAGTTTTCAGGAAGATTTTAGCATTCACCAATGTTTTCTTATTTGGGATTTGTTCTTAGGTAAGAACAGAATCTGCGCACATTCATAAGCACTCTTTACACACTATTGAGAGCTGACATGTTTGAGAACAAAGTAGTAAAACCATTTCCCTCAGTTCTAATTTAATATTTATCTCTTTTTTATAATTTTGTAACTAATTATTTTCATTTTACACATAATTATAGGTTGTTTTATTAAATGCACACTACAATTACACTGTTGCTCATTTGTAAAGCACTTTGAATTCCCATTGTGAATGAAAAGTGCTTGTAAATAAACTTGCCTTTCTTTGCGTTCAATTCACATCAATAATGCTAACAGGGAACCTTGCCGTCCAATAAAAGGTGATTGATTACAGTTTTCATATGCCCTAAGTATGCATATTTCTGCAGGCTATGACTACACCACACAATGGTGTATATACTGCTGCTGCGGTGGCCAGCATCTGTCTTCAATGCTTAGAAATATTTTTATTTTTTTTGGCTCCGATTTCAGATTAAACCATTTATTTTTTGCTTTATCAGTTCTGCTCCCTTCTCCAGATATAGCATTCACTGCATAGAGTAATTGCATTCCGTTCATCGGTTTTATTTGCTGCTTGTATCCACTGCTGATGCTACTAAATGTCTTGTTTTTTTGCTTCTTACAGCACTACCTGCACTTCAGAATTACTAAAGTTTTTCTTTCTTTTGGAGTTGAGGCCTTCACCGTCTTTTCAACATGTCTCTTGTGTGCCGTGTCACAGTATGCACAGAAACCTGCCATCTCATGCCTTTTTATGGGAATTAACGGGACTTTTTACCTATGCTAAATAGGAGCAACGGGCACAAGCTTTCAATTTACAAAGGCCTTAGGATTCGTCATTCTAAGAACACACCTGCAAACAATTTTGCTGTTTAAGAAACGTCATGAATCAGACGTAGACTTATAGAATGAATTTAAGAAAAAACTTAGGAAGGTATTGGTGAATGAAGCCCAATGTGCTCAACTTGTTATTTAGTCTAAAATAAAAAAAGTGACTTCTCATGTAGACTACTTTTTTTGAATATACACTTTATGATCCTCACCATTTAAGGAAACCGAAAAGGTCAGCATTTCCTAGCTCTAATGAAACTGAATAGTGGAGTACAGGGCTCAGGTACAGAGGTGACGATGGTGACTTTTTCCAATTTATTCGCTTTGTCTGTCTGCAGCTGTGCAGACCTTTCAGTCGATTGTCCCATTGTTTTCTGCTGTGAATCGTACAAAGTTCTCCCATCTCTAAAAAAAAAAGTAAAAGAAAAAAAGAGACTGGATAATAGCAGCCTTTGTTGGATGTGGCTTTGAAATATCACATATTAATGGATGCCATTTTAGAAGTGCAGTTGCTGTTAAGTTTTAATAAAATGTTATAAACCTTGCATGAAGAGATAATACTCATTAAAACACGTCTTCTTTACACTGAAGGGGTAATGCATGCATTCAGTGTTGTAGCAAAAGGAAAGAGAAAATTGTAAGAATGGGAAGAACAATTGGAACAAAAGCACAATTATTGGTTCAGCTTTCAGAACATTAAACGATAGCTCCACCTTGCTCTGTATTCTTTCTGCTCTTGCTAATTTTTTATAATGTCTGCACTGACTGTAGAATTGCTGACAACTCGGCCTGCTTGAGGTTTTTTTACCCTCCAATCTAACGTAGCAGTTTCTTTAAACATTAAGCAGGAGATGTTTTGTTGGTGTGTATTTGTGTGAGCAGAGTCAGAAAATTCCTGAGCATCAACAGAACCAGTGTTGGAATAAAAACACATTTAGACAATACTAAAAAATTACATTAAAAATCGCTTCCTTTAAAATACATACACTATAGCTTTTGTATCTAGATAGACCCACTAGACAGCTATGCTACCCACTATGATCAGCCAGCGCGAAGGATATTTATATTCCCATTGGCGGCTGGCATTAGCCGCTGCTTGCCGCTGAACCGCGTCATAGCTCGTTACCATAAAGTTGAAAAAATTCAACTTTCTGATTGACGCTCTGGTCGCTCACAACACCCAAAACGCGACGCCGACAGATTTGCTGCTCCTTGCAGCTAAGAGATGCCGGCTTCCATTGAAAATTAATGATTCCAGTAACTTTAGAAGCTCAAAGTCCATGTTGCAGGTTTAATTTTGCAACGAATTTGTGCAATTTGCTTGTTGGTAGTAAATATTTGAACTGTTATCCATTGTATTTGATGGTGTTGGATATCGCAAAATTGAATATAATACCAAAATTAGGCACAATTTTACAGTGTTTCATTTTCCCCCCACAATGCATTGCATGACGTCACGCTGGGGAGATAACAGAGCAGCCTGCGTTGTATTTACCACTGGTCTGGCCTAATGTGGCTTCTAGTCTTTAATATTAACAGTCTATGGTCTCGATCAAGTCCATGTGAGTTTATTATATTTATAATAATATTGGAGGGAAAGTGAAACACAGCTTAGACGGGGATGTTGTTTGGCTTTTCACAAATTTAGACCGCTAGCTAACGCTGCTTAGCACAACAGCGTTAGCCTAGCCTGCTAGGTAAATACTACGACTGCCTGTGGTGTTGCCTATATATGCGTCCATGTTGTCAACATCATACATGTGGCATTAGTGCACCTTTTGTACCATAATTGTATTGAATGAAATAGTAAGCTTCGCTCCTACGAGATGGAGGGGGGGGGTGTTACGTTACACACAAAGCTAATTTGCTATAGTTAGCCTGTACGGATGCTAGCGGATATAGCTAACGTCGCGTAGCTAGCCAGCAACTTCGGCAGTAGAGTTTTGGTAAGCTAACACGACCGCGTTGTCGCCCACAATCAACCTGCAGTGATGTTTGAAATATAAACAATTACAATACTGGTGCGTGCTGGTTGGGGAGGACCATGATCTTGCCTGAAATGTCACAAACGGATTTAGGCATCTTCAGATCAGCTGATTGCGGGGCGAGCTTCCCGACCGGCGGCAGGCTCGCTTCCCGACCGGAGGGGCTCTCTCGCCTACAGCACCCGCACTCCACCGCAGCTTCGCCGCCACACACACAAGCACCGGCCAAACAGCGACACGTTTTCACCGGAGGAAGAGGTAAACACTTAGAAATAACACTCGGGGATGCCTTCTATTACTATATCTAGATAAGTGTACCAGTACTTATCTGAACTAACGACAGGATCCTTGTCACTAGATCGAAAGAAAACGTTGACGTTCACTCGGTGCTATTCACTGACAGTAAAAAGTAAAGTCATTGTATGCACTGCTGCGTTGCTAAAATAAAGGAGATAAATGAAGGAGACTTCCCCACAATCTTGACAATTCCTCATTTGCCCTCTCACGTCTGGTAGGTTGGTAATTATTCGGCTGATGGCCTTTCCTCCTCTTCCACATCCCAGTCAGTCTCCGTAGTTCTAGTGCTAGGCTGAGACTTAACTTCCCTACGTGACGTCATCGCCGAATTGACTTCATAAACCCGCGAACACCAAAAATGACCAAAAACTAACTTTTAACACTATTTGGAGACATTTTTAAAAATGATATACATATCTTGAGTGTTTTTTGTACCCAATAATCAACAGTGGTGGTTAACTTGAAACATGGGATTCAAGTCGGCGGCGGTGTGAACGTACAGTTAAGTTTCCATTGTGTCCTTTTTGCTTCCCCAAAGTTTTCATGTTAATCTGGACCACTGCTCTTTACTGACTTTGGGATTTTGTGTCAGCTCAGCTGTTGCTATTCTCAGAGCTGTATTAATTGATCACTCATTCTTTGATTTGCCTCATATAAAAGGTTTATAGTTAATTTAATGGATTGCAGCGTGAGCTTTTCAAAGTAGCCTACTGCTGAGCATAAAAATTACAAACTGTAATCATACATCATTAATCTAAAAATACTTAACAGGAGTTATTTTTCTTTTAACTTGGTTATGCTCCAGGGTGACTTCATGCACACATTACCAGCAGACTAGTGGTCAAAGAAAGTAAACATTGTGTAATTTTCAGCAGAATGGGAACAGCAGGAAAATGTACTGTTATTCCAACCCGTGCCCGTGGAGAGTTCAAGCGCAAGTCCAAGATGGTTTCTCCCAGTGCAAATCTATTTAAAACATACTAAATGAGTTACCTTTGTGGCTACGCAACTTTTTCAGTTTGACATTTTGGGAAATGCACTTATCACTGAGGGTTGGATGTTTTCATCTAGCTTGCAGCAAAAGCATATTTATAAAATCATTAACTATTCCTTCAATAGTGAAAGTTTGTCAGAATCCCTATTTGCATGGGACTGGTATTACCTGAGGATTTAATTATAGAGGTCATCTGTAATCTAAATCTTGTGTAATTTCCGTCTGTAATTTTTAAGTAAGAATTCCACCGCAAACTACCTATCATATTTTGGCAATATTAGTCCAGTGCGTATCAGCATTTCTGTGATTTGAAGTTGTATTGGCAGCGTTGGCAGTTATGAATGTAACGGTGCAAGGCTTCAGTCGGGATGAGAGCTGACAAAAGCCGCGGACACATTTACAGCCATCCCCCCCTCCCCCCTCACTTTTAGCCGTCTTTACAGTTAGCTACATTTACCCGACAAAAGGGGGATAAGGCACCAAAAGGACTAATACTAATAGTGATTTAAAGATGTGGTAGATTTGGATCTGGATGGGAAGGATTTGAGGAGATTTGAGGCAATTCTGCCTTCTCACTCAGCAACACAGGTTTGTGGATCTGAGTGTCGCGATTTCACTTTTATATCGCATAACGTTTAAGCACTAATGTGAACTCTGCTTTGGTCATCTCTCACTTTGCCAGGTCAAGTTTAATTTCTGTGTTTGTCTGTCAAGCAGAATCTTTCTAATCACCTGCAACTTTTTTTGATAACCTTCGTGTTAATCCTGTAAAGTGCCATGTCTCCAGTTTTCCTGCTTCTACTCACCTACAGTGTCGCCTCATTCTTTCACCTGCAGCCTACTGTACAGGTCGACCGATATGGGTTTTTCTCTTGCCCGTGCCAACCTCTAGCCTACTGTAAACTCACTGGTGTGTTTCTGTTTCCTTCAGTCTTTTACCTGCTGCCAGCCAGCATCTCCACCCTTGGTTTTCATTAAACTTGTACATCAATGAGACAAAGGCATAATACTCAGCCGCACAGCAAGATGACAGTAGTGGTATTACAGTAATACACCATCAATAACTCATAACTGTGACTTCATAAACGGGCACTTCCACTTTTGTGTTTAAACTTCACTGTGGTTGAACAGAAACTTCAGAACATCAATCATGTTACAAAAACACTTTTACCTTCATGTTCAAACGGAAATGCAGAGTGATTGCTTTTTAGTAATTAAATAATTTCTCTGCTTTTGAAGTTCATTTTCCTTGTGATGATGTAGGCCGAAGAGTATTTTAGAGTTCAAGAGGAAGGCAGCTGTGGAATAAATAATACTTTAAAATATCAATCAATCAATTTATTTATATAGCACTATTTATATAGCACTTAACAACAACCAGCAGGTATCCAAAGTGCTTCACATCAGAAACCAAGGATAAAACACCATATCAAACAACAAAAAGAATGTAAAATCAGAAAAGGTTACATAGAAACAGGAGGAGGAGAGTGAAATTGTCACACCACTACTACGTATTAAAAGCCATTCTAAACAAATAAGGCTTTGAGTTTGGACCTAAAAAGAGTTACATCTGTAATAGTGTGAATATCAGGGGGGAATTTGGGACTTCTAAAACCAGTTGGTTTGAAGACCGAAATGACCAGTCACGCAGCGTCAAAATCTCGGACATATACTTTGGGGCCAGGCCATTTAAGGCTTTGAAAACAAACATTAAAATTAATTCTAAAACGCACAGGAAGCCAATGTAGGGTGTAGAGAACGGTAGTGATGTGTGCATGTCTAGATATATTGGTTAAAAAGCGAGCAGCAGCGTTTTGCACAAGGTGAAGTCGTGAGATGGAGGTTTAATTCAAACCAACATGAAGAGCATTACAGTAATCCAACCTTAAACTAATAAAAGTATGAATCGCCTTTTCTAGATCATGTCTGTTAAGAAAGGGTTTAACTTTAACCAGGAAACAAAGCTTTAAAAAGCTAATTTTAACATTTAAAAAGGTTGTAGAGTGTAGAGTGTACTCTGTGTACTCTGTGTGTACTCTGTGTGTGTGTGTGTGTGTGTGTGTGTGTGTGTGTGTGTGTTCGATCGTAGCAGGCTCACACTCATAAATCAATGTCGTGTTTTATTTAGAGACATGGCCAGTTCTCTCCCAGTAAACCCTCACTATCTCCCAGAGTCCCCCGGGTAAAGACGGCACATTTGAACGACACCAGCCATGGCTTTTGTTATCAGCCAAAGCATCAGGAGCCCCTACAATTTCCTTTTCCCCCTTCTCTTCATTCTTACTCCTCTGCCTTTCATTTAGAATGCAGCATCCTGTTCTATTACCGTCAGCTGTGACATTTACTCACTCTTTTATGATGAATTCATAAAATCGTGACAATGATGGCACACTGAGAGTGCTTTATGGAAACTCATTATAGTGTATCTATCTCTGCCTGTCTGTCTCACTCACCCCCCCTCTCTCTTTCACACAGACATACACTATACACACTTTGTCTTTCCATTGAACATAAAAACAACAGAAGCGGCACACTGATGTGAAGTTTGGCTGTGAGCTCTCTGTGGAGTGTTCTGATAAGGCTATCAACGCTTGACTGGCTGTTACACTTGGTGAGGCGGAAGTCGTTTTTCCTCTGAAATCCTTTTTCAGATCATTCTCTTTGCCACATTAGGCTGAATGTTGTTTGATAAAGGATAAAATAGGCTCCAATGATACAGACTTTCAAAGTAATATTCAGGATGTTTTGTATTTTAAGTGAGAAATGACCATCTCTCAGAAATGTTAGTCATGCTGCTGTGACAAATATCAAGGTGAGTAGTACTGTCACATTTTGTTGTTACGGTGTATGTACTTCAGCTTATCTCCACTTTTTTTTTTTTACTTTGATAGAAACTTTGCTATACTGTTGTTTGCCATGTCTCTTCTCTGGGAGAATTTAATTTTGCGCGAATGTCATGCATTTACAGAACGTGTCACGCTGAACATTTCAGAAGTTGTCATTCTTTCAACAGGAAATTTGAAAATCATCACAGGTCGGGACAACATCTAATCTAACAAAAACACAACATTCAACACAGCACTGAGAAATCTTCATGCCTCTCTTAGTTTCCACTGTGCACTGAGGACTCTCGAGCAATACCAGCCTTCATCCAGCAGCATAATGTTTTCTCTCGCTTCTTAGATCATCACCTGAAACCCTAAGTAACCTCAGTGACCATCCCCCTGATTCCTCACAACCACCACAACCCCTCCAGGTTTGCCTGTACCAACTATATTACCATGCTCTCTGGTTTGATGAGAAAACTTAATGCGTCCAATATAACCCGGTGGCTGAGTTTCCATTACCGACCTAGCCGTAACTCAAAACTGCATGCTTTGCTGAGGCACTTCTGAGCTCTCACTTTTGTCAGAGCAGATAAGACCTCGTAGCTCCATGTGAGCTCACCAGCAGCAAGATGTACATCATCAGAGGGTGGCAACACTTCAGTTAAAAATAGCTAGGCAGAAGTTGCACAAACATGTGACATACTTGCGTAGCTCCAGATTGGATTTATGGTCGCTTTGCACAATGCTGTCTCCTTTTTAAAATTACATATATATACTACTTTTTTGTTTTGCCATGTATGCTTTAAGGGAAAACATAATTGCTGCTTGGATTAGGTTCACTCTTGGTGTTTTTTTTCTAGCATAGGGAGTGCATTTCTTTTATGGCACACTAGTCGCAGGGAGGAGGTTTACCATGTTCACAATCTTAGTTTGGCGTGTTAGCATGCTTACATTTGCTAATATTAACAGTAAAAAGGGCCTACAGTTTACAGTTTAGGCTAACTGAAATTAATTTTACAGATATTTGGTCATAAACCAAAGTATTGGACAAATTAAAACTTTGACTTGATGAGGAAAAAATTAGGGTGTGCATAGGGAGTTTGTGGGGTTCAAAGTTTCATGAGGGAAGGTTGGTTTTTCTGTGCTTGCACAAAAAAGTCAGGGCACCACGTTTGTATTCTGTCCTGAAAGGAGACAGAAAGCCAGTGCACTGATGTGGGAGACTTTACATATTCTCGTCACTGATTTGGATGTACTGGAGACTTCTGCAAGACAACCTTTACCGCCTGAAGAGGATTAAAGACCTGGGCCTGTTTCTCTGACTCTGTCGGAAGGGGACACAGCTCTGACATGCTCATAAGACGGTTGAAGGGTGCTTTCAAGAGTTGTATCATATGCAGACGTCAGTCGATTTTGCCGGGGCTTCAGCCCTGAATGTTTTGAGTGTAGCCCTGAATGTATTTTAAAAAGATAAAGCAGACCTGTGCGTCGCTTTAGTGTCCACTCTCTCTGTAAAAATAGAGATGAGCAGCTTGGCTTCCGTGGTCTGTGCAGCTTCACATTTGTAATGGACGTGTTCTGCTGTGGGCATTCTGTGGCAGGTGTGAAACATTTGTGTTCCGCGTATTTCTGCCGTAGTTTCGGTTTTCCACTTCCGATGCAGCCTGACAAGCCACACCGACATCAAAGTGTTGGGTTTGGGAACTCACCATTGGCAGGGCTCAATCCGAGGGGCGGGATAAACGGTAGTCTTTCAAATTTTCTCTGCACGTAATAGGATAGCGCTACAACCAACCAGAGCAACGCTAGTTGATAGATTTAACTTTTTTTCGGCAAAACTTGAAACACATCTTCCCTTTTTTTAAAATACAAAGCTGCCGCAAAGCCTTTGGGTTACCAGGCCAGTTATGATTAGGCCAAATCTCGGTGCCATCTAACTAACATCTACAAACTGGGTAGCTAAAATGAACACACACCGGCTATTAACAAGTTGGTCAAGCCAGTTGCTGTTTCGCATTGCATTAAGTTTATTTAAATGGGTCCAGGCTAAGCCCCGAACCTCCTCAAGTCCTAGAAAATGTAAATGTGCTGTATTTATATAGCGCTTTTCTAGTCTTAACGACTACTCAAAGTCGCATTTTACATCATAAAGGAAACATTCACATACATTCACACACTCGGGGTTCAGTTCACTTTGACATGGGACTGCAGAGCCAGGGATTGAACCACCAACCTTCCGATTGGCAGGCAACCGCTCTACCACTGAGCCACAGCCACCCAAAATGGTTATGGTTTATCAAAAAAGAAAACATATGAATGGTTCGATCATGCTCCAACAGGATGTTGCTTATGACTCAGTGTGAAGATTTTTGGCTGTCAGTTGGAAACTCTTAAATAGATTTATAAAAGTATTTTTGAGCTTCTCGGGCAAAGGTTGGCATCTTAAAGTGACTATGTGTAACTTTCAGTTTGTGTTGATTCCAGCGGCCGCTTTGGAGAAAAGTGGTAGTGTTTTTACCACACCTGCTGTGGTAAAGATCTTTTCTTTACGGTGCTGTATTGCCCACTGTAGATTACTGAGTTAGTGTTACTGGGAGGTCATATAGTCGCAATGAATATTTTGCTCAGACAGAATATCATTCATTTACAATAAGATAATATATTACAGAGACATTGTTGCATTTCAAGTATTACACTTAGCCTACTTTGGATGTATTAAACCGGGATATCACTGTTACTGTATCACGAGCCAAAGCATTAAGAGATTGTTGTAGCATTAGTAGCAACCATGTAATAATAACTAAATGAATGAATAAGACATAACATACCTAAGGGTCAATTCAGGGACGTTTTTGAATAATGTTTAATCCCGTAATTGTCGCTGTTGAAAGTCTGACCGAGTGTGACTCGGATTTCGCCCATTGTCTTTCACTTTTCCTTTCCCTTTAGCTTTTAGTTGTTCTTCGTTTAATTTCCTTCTTTTCTGTGATGGCCCTACCCCAGTAGGCAGACATCAGACATAGCTACAACAGATAACTTCTAAATTAAAATTAGAATACAGTTAGGCCTATATAAATAAATCTCCTGTTACCTTTTCTGCATACTCACTAACACAGGCGTTGTTACAGGTCAGATGAAAAAGTTACGTGTAGTATAGAATATAGTCTCGTTAAGATGAGGGCGGCAGAAAGAGTTTGAAGACTTGAACAATCAATTGAATAAGAGGAGAAATTCAATCAGAAGATGTTGTATCCAGGGCACATTTTGATGTTAAAGCCCTCTAGAGACCATAGCATTTGTGACAGGAGCAAAGGAGGAAATAAGGTAACGTTATGATGAAGCAGCAAAGCCCATGAAAGAAGTAAGAAGGCCAACAAAACATTGGCCTGGAGACAGACTGCTGTTTGTTTCCTGTTTCAAATTTGCGGTCCACCTATCATGTTCCAAAAGTGATTTGTATTGGTTGAAAGGCACATACAAGTGACATCGACTCGCCGTTAGGGGCGTCAGATCGGAAAATGCTTCTATGTGTCTTTCTAGACGGCAGGGACAAGCGACATATTTGTAGTTTAACGTGGGGGTAACGTGGGGGTACTTGTTTTTAATCATGCTTCATATTCTACAAGCAGATTTTGCATTGCAAGAGTGGATATTTTAGTATTATGTAAAGTTAATTTTTAGGAATCAGGGTTGTTAGAACACACTATATGCGTAAAATAAGAAATTTGTTATCTCAAAAATGAATAAAAGTAAATCATGGTAATTTTGTTTTTTTGCTGTATGATTTGTACGCATAATGTTAAATTTAAAATTGTGTTGAAGACTGAGCAGATGTTCACTTGTTTGTCTATAAATTCACTCTGCATTTTTTTAAAGGCTGGAGTATATTTGATATTTCCAAGTAAGGTAACACTCAAAGTTGTAGTGCTTTCTCACATGGTAGCATATATATATATATATATATATATATATATATATATATATATATATATATATATATATAGACACACAAAACAGGCATAAAGTGATGTGCACTGACACACAAGTTTACACATGCACATCCAGCCAGAAAGACAAAGCCCATAAATAGTAGCACTTGCATGAAAGAGATAGCAAGAAAAAAGTATTTCTGTAAGTGGTTTCTGGGCATATTTGTGTGGGTGTGATGGGATGGCAGGTGCTATGTCTGAATAAAGTACACCTAAACAACACAGGTATAGCAGCCTCAGCACAGGAGCCAGTACAGAATTAAGTGGGATTAGAGACATTTTTAGGAAATTCGGGAAATGATTTCTAATCCCTCTCTGCCACAGATGATTTTGATTCAAAGAAAAAACAGAACTTGCCTAAGACAAGGTGATATATGTACATTTTTCTCACGCAACCATTAGAGCCCCTTATTCCCATGTCTCTTTTACATTCTGAATAATGGATATGGTACAGAAAAGAATTGTCAAGGTCTGACATGGATCTCAGTAAATGAAAATGCATATACTACAGCCTTGCTAAGGCTGGATGAAATAGAGCCAGGAAAAGAGGGCAATTTTCTGCCGGTGGTGTGTAGAACAGAAAGTTCTGCTGTGGTTCCAGTTTTTGTCATTTTCCAGTGACATCAGAGGTAAGTGTCAGATGAAAATGACACCAGAGCTGCACACACTGGGGAACACATCTGGTCTGTAATGGAGGAAGATTGAGCAGATACGAAGGGTGGGAGATTAGGAAATGAATGCCTTCTGAGCAGATACATTTTTCTGACCAGTCTTCATCATCAGGACTCCTTGACTCATTCATTTCATTTCTTGGTCTGTCTGTTTTTTCTTTGTCTGCCTGGCATTCAACTTATTTTTCACCTTTCCTAAACGAAGACAAACAGAAAAAGGCAAGGCATAGGGATCAGGGTGTAAAGGATTTACAGAAGATGAAATAGAATGAATATCTCACAGTAAGGGACCTCTGTGTTTAAAGAGTGTCAGCAGGCAGGGAAGCCGCTGGATGTGCAAAGACTGAAGGGATATGTGTACAAGGACGCATTTCGCATCACAAGCATTTTAGAAAGGTACTGTTTGGAGGATTTGGAACGTGTGTGTGTGTTTCTCTCTAGGTTGTTCAAGTCTCTAGTCAGCAACAGTACAGCAGTTAACCTATGATTAACCGCTTTTTGGCATCTTTTTCACGACAGCCTTACAGCGCCAGACGCTCACCACACATCAGCTTGGTAAATAGGTTTTTGAGAGGTTGCACAGGTGAGACTTAATGGGTCTCAGAATTAGAGCTGTAACAATTTTAAATGTTGCTGTACAATTGATTGTTTAAGAAATAATTGTGATTAACAAATTTTAAAGTTTGGAATTAATTCCAGGATGCGTCTTTTGGTCATATAACTGTTATGTGACCCAGTAAAACAGGTACACAGCCTATGAAGTAAACCATGCCTCTTTACTATCATAAAACATAGTAGTTTGTCTTCTTAAATGAACATAAAATTGACAATATAACATTTTCATTCATAAAAAACAAAGCATTCATCATTACCCCTCCCCCCAAAAAAACAAAACAAAACAAACTAATTTAAATTCAAACAAACTATAGTCATCACTATTGGCAAAAGTATTTGGCAAAATAGTCATTATTGCTTCTTCTGCCAGCAACTAACAAAAATCATAGCTTTAGCTTAACAGTTGGACCACGACTCACTTATATAATTACAATTTGGCATATCTAAACAAAATCAGCTATCATGATCAACAGTCATACCCTTTAGGACCTTAGCTATTAGCAATGAATTGCGGTTAAACAAAGAAACCGCAGTTACATAAAAATATTGTGATTAGACAATTATATAACAATAGTTACAGGCTGTGATGTGAATGGCGTAGGTGGAGAGAGCTAACAGTTAGCCGTTAGCTCTCTCCACCTACACCATTTATGTTACAAGGACTACTCAGAACTCATTAATTTAACAACTTCAAAACTCTTAATCAGGCCTTACTAAACATAAGGTCTCTTTTACTGAGCAGAATTCATTATATCCATTGCATGCTTGTTTACAATCTGAATCAGGGAATGAGTCAGGCTTCTACATAATTGAAGTAGGAAAAGATTCAGTACTGCTCCTTCAAAATTTGGTTTCTAAGCAACAATGTTTAAACTAGCGTGGACCACATTGAGTTCCTCTTTTTTTGTCTGTTTTATAAAGTAGTGTTTCTGCAGTAGTTCTAACATGCTGGTCCTGATAAAGAGTAAACCCATTTCTAAGACAAAATGTACATTCAGTATGTACATTTATTGTACTTATTTCCATGCTTGGTTACTCTGGTTCTACTGTTTTGTTTCATACAGAATACATTATATAGACTAACATTGTTACAAGACACTTTATGAAAAATGTCTCGGTTTACATCTGGTCTGAGAGACGCATTGCAGTTTGACCACAGAACATTAAACTCCCAACCACTTTTGAAAGTTATCACTAGTAAGAATATTATGTAATAAAGTTAACCTAGGTGTCCTACATTCATTTAAAAAAAATTAACCATTGACTATTTGTTTCACACGGGACACAAGCCCAGCTCTCTCAGATGAAAGTCCTGTTTGTTTGCCCATCCTTCCTCTTTTAGCAGACTTTCAGTCTTTATACTACTCCTACCATTGTCGCTCGCAATACTGCGTCATCTTACAGCGCCGCGGTCGAGCAGTTGCATTGAGCATCTAATATTGACACAGAGAGGTTATCCATACTACCAACAGATTAGGGGTGTTATGATTTTGATTTATTATCAAAAATTGATTATAATGAGATTTTTGATTTTTAAATATCAAAATCGGAGGCGGGATCTGTGAGTCGCACAGTATTTTTTTTTTTTCCCCTGCCTAGTTGCACACGTCTGAAGAAAACCACATATACAGTGTAGCTTACCAATTGGTAGCATGCAGCTAAAGAAACAGGGTAACATTAGCTTACCTGTAGCCTGCAACTGATTTCGCAGCCTTCTTTTGAGATTGTTGCTGCCCAAAATGCCTGCTGTTGCGGGAGCTTTTGTAAAATATTGTGATACAAATTGCAATGTTTGTTTCAATGAAGTTGCGGGAGACAAAGTTGCAAAAAAAGTTAGTCAAGAACACACATGACAATAACATTATTTTACAAATTTTATTGAAAAAAAATAAATTGCAATTCAAGTTGATAAAATTCCAAATTAAATTATTGGCGGTATGGCTCTGTTCAGCGAGTCGTCTGTTATTTCATGGTGCTCATGAAAGGTCAGAGAGTCGGAGGACAGCAGCAGCATTAGGGGACGCTCAGACAGTTTAGGACTGGGAGAGCTGAATTATTCCCTCCAAACAAACAACACCTGGCAATCCTCTGGTGATTTTAAAACGGAAATAGACAATTAAAAATGCTTAGGAATCTTTATGAATAAATTACTAATTAAATTTGGCAATTTGGTTCTGTTCAGATGAGTGTCCTGACCTTTCATGAGCACAATGAAAAAGCAGAGAGTCAGGGGACAGCAGCAGCATTAGGGACGCTCACATGAATTTGGACGAGGAGATCTGAACTATTCCCCCCCAAACAGACCATGACGGGCAATCCTGTAATAAAATTTAAACAAGAGGACGGAATATAGTAGCTGGTAAGCGTATCTAGAGTCCACTAATGTCTTTAAAGCAGATAAAGCACAATTTGTTTATTATGGCTAACCAATCGGACCTGAGCTCATAGCCTTCTGAGCATCAAGAATAGCCCGGACGTCAGGACGAAGGTAACGTTCATATGCAGCAGAAGAGGGAGCCGGGGAGCTCCCTCAACGGACGGAGGCGTTATCATCCGGGCAGGCATCCTGCACCAGGCCTGTTTGAATGGTCACCGGCCTGGTGTCATCGGAGGGATCCTCCTCGACAGCGGCGGAAGTCATGGCCATCAGCAGGGTGAGTAGGACCAAAACAAAAGCATGAGCTTTGAGCTGCGGACAGAACAGATTGCAAGGAAGCAAGCAACAATCAGTTAGGAACAAACTGAATCTGCTGATGCACGTCACCTGATCAGACAGTGTTGTTGGCCAATAGCGTTAGCAGTGTCTTGACTACTTGGCCTGCCAGAACTGACGCTGACAAAAATAAAAAGGAAACTTGTTTTGGGAGAGTAAAAATACTCTAGGCTGAGTTTTCCTAGTGACCCTACCAAAAAGGCTCAAGATGCTGCAAATGTTGGTATAATTGAATTGGCACGTTTGCAACATTGCAAAATCCTGGAGGGATTGACTATTGGACACCATGACCACTGCCAGAGTCGGAGATGACAGAAAAATAACAGCCTGAAGTCACTGTGTGACAACATTTTGCCTTCACTGTGAGTTAGTTATGTAAACAAACAACAAAGGTAAAGCATATGGGCTCCAACGGTACTCCATGGTGCCTTCAGGTACACATTAAACTAATGGTACAATTTCCCCACAAAAAAAAACTATGAGAAACTCAAAAGTGTTGCTGCAAAATACCCTTCTGCCATCTGGCTCTTATTGTAGCATTGCCGTCCCTGTTGAAATTTGAATGGAATCGCAACCTTAAAATTGAAAGTCAAATCTAATCATGGATTTGGAGAATCGTGACACCCCCTAAAATAGAAAATAGCCTTCAGAGCCAAGGTGGAAGTAGAGTAGGGCCATACCGCCTCATATCTATGAGTGATAAAGAACTTAATGCCCATTCATTCCTCTGATAACATTCAAAGTGGATGAAATCCACATTATTTAACACAATTTTTCAAATGAGGCTTCAATAAATATAAAAAAAATATTAAACATCTCTAATTCCTAACAGCCTTCTTTTTGAAAACAGAATTGAAAGAAACATAAAAGCACACTTCTTCACTGACTTCAAAGGCTTTTTTTGCTATGAATATTGTTAATGTAACTGAAGTGTATCAGGAGGGTTTAATATCTGCTACATTTCTGGAAGTCATGAGATTACCAATTTCTTTTTTACCATCTACTTGCAAGCTGCGTCTGGGAGATCAAAAGTAAATGTTAAATTCCACAGTTCCACAAACCCATCATTGGCCAATGTACTGTCTAAAAGATGAAACTGAGTTTTTGACTTGGTTTTGCAGATTTTATTTAATGTAACTGACTTGTTGTTTTTTTTCCTTTTTGCACACTGTCATGTGGCTACCCCATGCCTTCATTTAAACCGGTGGTAGCATGTCGTATCATGCTAAGCTAACCTTAGTATGAGCAGTAGCAAGGGACGGTTAGCGTGAGCATTATCATTAGCATGTGGGCTTGCTAATGAACACCTGGTTTGTCATTTTATTTCAGTTCATTTAAGTACTAGTTGAAAGATTAGAAATCATGGTTGGATAAATACAACACATACACAGTTAATTTCAAGTCTAGGTTTAGGTTAGTGGATTTACCCAAAGTTTCATTCACCTGTACTTATTTTCAAGCAGGGATCTACGTCGAAATGGCAAACAGGAAGTGACAGTCTGGAGTAGTTAGGCTCGTTCGAGATGAACTGCGCCTTGCCTGTAAAGTGGACAAGAGCAGGCGGCGGTGACAAAAATCTGCAGTAAAGTTGGACAGTTTCTAGCCGATTTTAGCCGCCTTCAGAGTGAACAGGAAGTGATAAAAACACTGTGGTGCGATTCCGATTTCATAAAATGTTATCAGACCCATATATCAGCTTATACACAGTCTCCAGTTGTTTTAATTATGACAGAGTATCTCTCAAAATGCTCTACATGCGATCTTTTGCTGATGTTAATTAACACTGTAGATGATCCGTGATCCGAACAGATTTTAGTCTCTCTGACTTCTAAATCTATCAGTCACACATGTGTTCTGAATATGACTTTAAATCAGACAAATACCAGTTAAATCCCTCTGATTCAAAAACAATAAAAAGTTTATATAAAACGTCATCATGTTGAGTCGATTGTGAACCAATCAGCTGTTAAAAAGGCTAAAAAGGCCGGCGTTTCCCAGCATGCTCTGGGTCCGCCTGGGTCTGATAGTCGGTGAAAAGCAACTGTGCTGCCTGCGTCTCAGAACTGCGTCCTCCTTGCTCTCGTGAGATTATCGTTGCCTACGTTTGCATGACGTCAGAGCAAGTCGGACACGAATCTAACTGGCATGCAAAGGCGCCGATCGCCGGTGATCGATTTGGCGCAGACCTGACTCGTCTTGAACGAGCCTATTTATAGAGGGGAAGAACTGGAATGGTCCAAGTGTCAGCCAGTACAGAGGGGTGTACAAAGTGCCTAGAGTTCTGTTTTGAGAAGCTTGTTCAGCATGTAACATTTCATTTTTGATGTTATAGTTGTTATGTGGTGTGTTCATGAAGCCAGAAATGTTTGGGAATAGTGAATTAACATAATGGTGTTTGTTTGATTTTCAATTAACTTTAGTTTATCTTTTAGGAGGGGCTTCTGGTATAAAGGAAGGAAGCCGAGGCTCCTCTGGGGAGAACAGCATTGGCCTGGAAGGGTGCTGGTGCTGGGGCCCAAATAGTCAGGGCCTGGTTTAGCTTTTGATTTTGTTTGATATCACATTTGTGATGATAATTTGAATAGTTAGTATTTAGTTTCATGTTTTTTTCTATACAGTGGGTACGGAAAGTATTCAGACCCCTTTAAATTTTTCACTCTTTGTTTCATTGCAGCCTTTTTCCAAAAATCAAAAAAGTTCATTTTATTTCTCAGTAATGTACACTCAGCAACCCATCTTGACAGAAAAAAACAGAAATTTAGAAATTTTTGCATATTTATTAAAAAACAAAAACTGAAATATCACATGGTCATAAGTATTCAGACCCTTTGTTCAGTATTTAGTAGAAGCACCCTTTTGATCTAATACAGCCATGAGTCGTTTTGGGAAAGATGCAACAAGTTTCTCACATCTGGATTTGGGTATCCTCTGCCATTCCTCCTTGCAGATCCTCTCCAGTTCTGTCAGGTTGGATGGGAAACGTTGGTGGACAGTCATTTTCAGGTCTCTCCAGAGATGCTCAATTGGGTTTAAGTCAGGGCTCTGGCTGGGCCATTCAAGAACAGCCACAGAGTTGTTGTGAAGCCACTCCTTCGTTATTTTAGCGGTGTGCTTAGGGTCATTGTCTTGTTGGAAGGTAAACCTTCGGCCCAGTCTGAGGTCCAGAGCACTCTGGAAAAGGTTTTCGTCCAGGATATCCCTGTACTTGGCCGCATTCATCTTTCCCTCGATTGCAACCAGTCGTCCTGTCCCTGCAGCTGAAAAACACCCCCACAGCATGATGCTGCCACCACCATGCTTCACTGTTGAGACTGTATTGGACAGGTGATGAGCAGTGCCTGGTTTTCTCCACACATACCGCTTAGAATTAAGGCCAAAAAGTTCTATCTTGGTCTCATCAGACCAGAGGATTTTATTTATCACCATCTTGGAGTCCTTCAGGTGTTTTTAGCAAACTCCATGCGGGCTTTCATGTGTCTTGCACTGAGGAGAGGCTTCCTTCGGGCCACTCTGCCATAAACCCCGACTGGTGGATTGCTGCAGTGATGGTTGACTTACTACAACTTTCTCCCATCTCCCGACTGCATCTCTGGAGCTTAGCCACAGTGACCATTGGGTTCTTCTTTGCCTCTCTCACCAAGGCTCTTCTCCCCGATAGCTCAGTTTGGCCGGACGGCCAGCTCTAGGAAGGGTTCTGGTCGTCCCAAACGTCTTCCATTTGAGGATTATGGAGGCCACTGTGCTCTTAGGAACCTTAAGTGCAGCAGAAATTTTTTGTAACCTTGACCAGATCTGTGCCTTGCCACAATTCTGTCTCTGAGCTCTTCAGGCAGTTCCTTTGACCTCATGATTGTCATTTGCTCTGACATGCACTGTGAGCTGTAAGGTCTTATATAGACAGGTGTGTGGCTTTCCTAATCAAGTCCAATCAGTATAATCAAACACAGCTGGACTCCAATGAAGGTGTAGAACCATCTCAAGGATGATCAGAAGAAATAGACAGCACCTGAGTTACATATGAGGGTCACGGCAAAGGGTCTGAATACTTATGACCATGTGATATTTCAGTTTTTGTTTTTTAATAAATATGCAAAAATTTCTAAATTTCTGTTTTTTTCTGTCAAGATGGGTTGCTGAGTGTACATTACTGAGAAATAAAATGAACTTTTTTGATTTTTGGAAAAAGGCTGCAATGAAACAAAGAGTGAAAAATTTAAAGGGGTCTGAATACTTTCCGTACCCACTGTATATTTTTTGCAATAAGTCACCCTTGCAATACTGCACTTCTATGTGATCGATGAAGAAATAAATCAAAGCACCAGGTGAAGAACTCCTGAGTCCATTTCTCCTCCTTCCATCATGGGGCTAAACATTACACACACCAATAACAAATGCCCATGCCTTATTTGTGTTGATATTCAGGGTTTCCCACTGAAAATGAGTTAGTTAAGGTGGTAGGGTAAGATTTGCTGTCTCACCATCTGTCTGACTGACTATTTGTTACTTTTTATGACATAGTCAAGGTGGCAGGTGTGTCTTGCTTAGGCGGCCGCCTTAACTGCAAAGTGCTGAGGGAAACCCTGATTTTATATTTTCATAAACCTAGCATTAGTTGGTTTCAGTTTTTGTTCCTTCCGAAACACAGGTTTTGACAAAGTGTGATAGAAATTGTTGAAACAGACCAATGCGATTCCTTTTGACGCTGAAAAAAGAATCTAATCAGATGATACAGTAGTAGGCGGTCCAAGGTGCATACCATGTAATTGCAATGTCCCTGGTCCTGTTGCGCTCATCCCAGGGGCTTTATGGATCGCCTTCATAAATCTACAGAGACAAAAGTAAAGAAGAAGAGATTTTAGAGAAAAGAAATCGTTACTATTGAGTTCTGGGAGCCGTCAGAGGTCCTTCCTAATATAACCTGCCATACAAACACACACATTGGCACACACATATAGAGCTGCAAAGATTAATCGATAATCGGTTAGTTGTTTGAGTCATTTCTTAAGACATAAGTAAAAAATGATTTGAGTCGATCTTCTTAAATGTGAATATTTTCTAGTTTCTTCTCTCCTCTCTGACAGTAAACTAAATATCTTTGAGTAGTGGACAAAACAAGACTTGAGGACATAATATTGGGCTTTTGGGAAACACTGATATCAGACAGATATTAAAGACCAAACAACTAATCGATTAATTGAGAAAATATTCAACAGATTAATTGACTATGAAAATAATCGTTAGTTGCAGCCCTACATACACACAGAGTCAGTCGGTGTGTCAGATTGTAGCTATCTTACAGCTAACGTGTGTACAATAGTCTGAACACACCTGAAAGAGCCTAGAGCCACACAGCAGGCATTGCTAACCATTAAATGGTATGAAAATGGAATAGATAAAGAAAAGATAGTAGCAACACCTTTTCTTTGATACAGAATATGATCATAATTAAAGAATGGTACCTCAAAAACTGGTGATTGGAGTAAATAAAGAAAAACAATCACCAGTAAACGACAGCCCCCTCTTTTGGAAAGTGTTTGTGATGTGGTTATGCATTTCAGGTTGAGATGTGTTTACAAACTCAATCATGAAACAAAATGGGTACACCTGTTCCACATTGGACAATGTTATTGGAAAAACAGCTGGAGCGGAAATATCACCCAAGTTATATAGTTGGTTAAGTTACGCAAGCAGCCCATTACTTTATTGCTTAGCTGAACAGTCTAAAGCAGACCTTGCTGATCAGTGTTGACTCTGCCTCTGTGTGCTATATTTGTGAGTATAGTGCATATTTGTTTGTGTGTGGAATGGGCTGGATGTGACAATATTTGTGAGATAAATTAAAGGTGCATTAAGCGATGCCGCCCCCAAATTCATGGACACGCATTGCCATAACAACCACTACTGTTAGTGTCTCTGCTGGCTAAACGAAATATGGCAGAGTCAATATTGGCTTACGTTAGGTTGGGGATTAGAAATCTGTGGCCACTGCTGTAAAGAAGCCATCACAAACAGTAGCAAACGCACAAAGTTAAACTGACCTATTGAAAATGGCAAACTGTGAAACAGCGAAGCTAACGTTATCACTCACTTGTCAATAACGAGAGCCCGCATCAGTTTTCATTCTTTTGAAATCACAAAGGTTTCTGCAACTTCAGTGTTATCAAGGGTCTTCCTCCTTCTAATTTGTATTATATAGTCCTTTTGGTGCTTCGCGTCCAACCCTTCTTGTTAACTCCTGGCCTTGCCACTACTTCCCCCACCCCATCATTTGCTTGCATGTGCCAACTGGTGCTGATTAGCTGGAATAGTGTTGTTTGTCTTGTGCACACCTTTCTATTTGTTTTGCATTTACACAGGGTTTTATAGGAATACCATTTTTTTCTTCAGCGCACACAGAAAATAGAGAACTGGATGACCGTGAGGAGATAGTCACTAAATGTTATAGTGTATTAGCTTAAGATTGCTTCCTTTACCTTTTTTAACTGTGTTCTCTCTTTATAAAGATTAATTTTCTGTCCCGTTCTTTCTTCACATTTTCACTTGGTGTCTTTTTATTTAAACATGATTCTTTTATCCTACATTTGCTCCTGACCTTATTGTCTGGTATTTGCTTTAACAGAAAATGGAGACCAGTTGCTATGGAAACAATACATCTGCCATGTAGTGAACAATATATATTAGCACAGCAATTTTGTGCTCCACTGCCCCCCCCGGCCCCCTGAAAGTCAGCAAATAAATAAATATTAACAAACTACTTCACTGTCAATTAGACCATGACTGCACCTACAGGTTTTAAAGTGCTAATGTGTTCATGTCAACAATAATGAACCTTGAAATGACAGCTGCCATCTTACTTCTTTATCAATTTCTATTAAGAGTTAGTAAATCTGAACACCTTATGTAATGTGTGTGTGTGTGTGTGTGGGGGGGGGGGTCATTGGGGGTCACTGAAAATCTTTTATGGTCTTCACGGAAAATGAGCCAAGGCCAGTGATTAAATGGCATAATTTTTCTTTTTTAGCAAACATTGAAAACGGGTTAAGGGGACCCTCAGATCATGGTGTGGATTAAAACACTCCCGAGGAACATGCATTTCCTGGGTGCAAGTCTGTTACATTTTTTAATAAGGTCAAATAAACTTTAATAAAAGTTTGTTGCACAAAATTGTGGGTCATTAAATGCACCGTTTGATCCCTGTGTTATTTAGGGTGGTAAAAGATGCTAAATCAGACAAAGTAGTGCAACCGTCAACAACTTTAAACTGCAGGCACCTGGAGTGCTTACAGGGGAATCTACATATTTTGACATTCCCCAAAGTAATAAATCATACCAAATAATGAGCCCCGAGTGCGGATGCAAGAATGTTGGTTGCTCAGTTCAAACCACTTTAGTGGGGTGAAAGGAGCTGCTGCTGTTATTCATTAGGAGTGTTAGGACTGCCAAGGTGCCTCGGACCCAGGGCTCCAGACTAACTTTTTTAACTAGGAGCACTGTACACCCTAACTGAAATTTTGTGATCTGCTGTTATATTTTAGTTCACAGTCACATTTTAATTCAATGGTGCTTTAAAAATGCACATTCAGAAATGTACAGAAAGTATTATTATTGTTATTGCGGCTGCCTCATACAGACTCTCCCTCTCTCCTCTCTCTTTTTTTTGGTTAACTCTTAAAATAGGAATCATTTCTAAGGTAAGGTAATTAATCCATGGAAAGGGGAGTAACGTTATGTACTGTCGTTCTCGACCGCATTTGAATGCAGCTTTATATTACGAAGAAAGAAAAGTGAGAGATCGACTGTGCTTTGTTGTTTGGCAATCATTTAGCTGGACCCAAACTCCTGGCCAGTTCAGCGCTTGTGTTTCACACTACCCCCTTTAAAAATGAATGGAAAGGCTTGTGTTTTCACAGTCAGCCAACGTTGGCAATAAACGCAGCTATTCACTCTCTGACCCACCTCTCTCACACACATTCAGCTCTGGCAGACTCATTCTCTCTGTTTTTTAACATGAAATTAAAAAACATAAAAAGTTTAAAGTCAATTTTTCCAGTTGCACATGTGCGAGTAGTTGTAAGAAGTACTCGCATTGTCTCAAAAAATGGTCACAGAGCCCTGCTCGGACCGGCCCCTAAATCAGTACAAACTGCCCAAGGAATATTTTGGTGTATTCAAATTTCAAAATTGTGAAATTCAGCATCCAGAATGCACTGTACTGCACTGAAGTTTTATTCTCATTATCCTCACCGGCTGCTAATGTTTTTTATCATTGCTTATTGCCACTTCCTTAAGCTAAGGGCCATGTCTGGAAAAAATACAACAAAAAAACAGCAGACCACACATTACTTGATGGTACAGTTCTTCTTGTTAGACTATCTTACAAAAAGCTATTTTTGTGGCCCGGTTGGCTCCGTTGTTGGAGCCAGAACATATACGTAGAGGTTTAGTCCTCGACGCAGAGGTCCGGGGTTTGAGTCCGACCTGTGATGATTTACTGCATGTCTTTCACCTTTCTCTCACCGAGCTGTCCTGTCCATTAAAGGCAGAAAAGGCCCAGAAAATAATCTTCCAAAAAATTAAAATTTGTCGTTTCCTAGAAATGACAATATATACTTTTTTTGTTGTGTTGGAACAAAGCACAGTTGCTGCGTGTATGTGACGTGGCAATGTTTTTTTTCCCCCTATTGAAGGAAATGCTACAATTTCTGTACTGCGCACAGGTTGTAAGCAGGTGGTCGGGGTGAATGGTGGGCATACAAAGAGCAAGAGCAGGGTTTGCATCCAGAGAACCACAAGATGTCAGTTTTTTGGCAACAAAAGCACTTTGTTGGGAGAAACTGGTGGTTTTAGTTAAATGTTGTAAATGTATTATGTTTCTCTCAAAACGTATTTGCTTCAAATTTGAAGACTACGACAAAGGTGGCATAATTCACTACTATATCTTCTGTAACACTAACCACATACATGTATAAGTCAACATTACCCTGAATGGCAAAGTGAGATTTTTTTTATTTTTTGGTAACTTGTCTAAAAGATTCTAGATTCTTCTACCTTCTAAAAGAGTTAACATCATAATAAAAATAATAATAATAATAATAATAATAATGTACAGCTCTGACATTCATTTTTACATGGAAAAACAGAACAACTGAGAGTTTCTGCAGAAGAGCGTAATGGATAAGCAAGATTTTTTTCTTTTTTTAAACACTATCAAAATAGTCTTAACATTTAAAAATGTCCATTCGTTTGTATTTTGAGGAAGATAGTGTAGTGTTATTTAAAATGAAAACCCAAGTTTTACAGTAGTTTTTCTGTCACAGTGATGGTCACTCAGGCTCTGCTTGTTGTTCCAACACTCACTGTGCAATGAGAAATCCAAACCATAATAAGAACCTATTAACCTCTTCTTAAATTGTCCAATCTAAGCCTCGTCAAGCCTGAAATTGTCGTGATTAAAAGCAAAAACTCAATCATGGCAATGCATAATTAATTTTCCTTGCCTGTTAATTCTATTACGGACGGACAAGAATGATTTTAATCAATTCTTTTCAGAAAATCTAGATTTAAGAAGAGCGACTGACTGTTAAGAGTAGACCATCAGGACCATCTCAGACAGTACAGGCTTTCAAGCAGTTCATTTTCATTAAATGATATAGTTCATTGTACACAAGCTATCTGAGCCTAGGCGATGTCTGTCATCACGGAGCTGTTTTACATTGTCGCCCACAGCATGAAGAGGTCCATTGATACCATTTTTAGACACTGCATGTAGCTAAATACCCATCTCATCTACTTAGCCTTGCCTCACCATTTCTATATTTTATTTGTCTGCCTTTCACTGCCTCCTGTTTTCCTTCTATTTTACGCATGCTTTTAACTTCAATGTCAAGCTCATTGTTTTCAGGTTTTGCTGATTTTTTTTACAGAAAGAATGAGTGCCTTGGCTATGACATTTTTTTTAAATGCATCCACAGATGAGCAGTCTTCTCTAATTAAGAATGTTTACATTCATTTTTATACACCAGGGGTGTATAAATGTGTGGAGAACACACAAAACGGGGCTGAAATGTGCGTACGCCACTTCCCACACAAAGGTTGTGATTTATAAAAAAACAAACTTGAAGGTCCTCCATGCAAACTCTGACCCATTTTGGAGACAAAGGGAATTGGCGACGCAGATGGTGAGGTGGTGAACTGATGTCAGGCTGCAAAAAGTAAATGTGGGAATAGCAATTACTCTTAATGTTTTCAAATATTGATTCCTCACATACATTGTGAGATCACGCAAAACAATGTCAGGGTCTCACAAAACCAAGTCCATATCTCGCAAAAGTGTTTGTCCCTAGTACGTTTTTTTTTTTTTAAATTTCTCCAAATGGAAGAATCAGGAGAGAAAGAGACTTCAGGGACCACGAGAATGACTGGCTAATATGCCGATTTAAATTCCCTAAAGCTGTACTCTTGGATCGATGTACTGAATTGGGTCCCGTAGAGAGAGGAACACGCCAGAACAGTGTCATCCCGGTCCAAATACAGGTCCTCCCCACTCTGGGGGAAACCGTCTGTTTCCAGGAAGAACTAGCTGTGTGGTTTTTTTTGTTTTTTTTTAATTATAAATATTATATATAATCTTCAACTTTATTGCTAAGGCTTGTTTGGATATAATGTATAGTTCTGTTACAGTTTGTAACTGTTTGTAAATGTTTAAGGTTTTTGAACAAACATTTTTTTTAATACATACTAATCAGCATTCATGAGGTGCTTTGCATTGACCATTTATGGTTTAAAATGGGCGTGTACAAGTCAGGATAAGAGGCTGTTTCACGTACGCACACTTGTAGGTAATCTGTGATTCATCAAGGGAACATGATGACATTTTTTACAAATCTGAATTTTTTTGCGAAGACATTTTTGGCTTTTGGGCGTATAATCCATACACTTTTAGTAAGGATCCTACGCACATATACATAAATGAGACCCCAGGGCTTTTGTCAAGTCAGTGACACTGTTGACCTCCCCTTATGCAAAATCAAGACCACTGCATCTGTCCCTTTCTCATCAGGCAGTGTCTTTGCCTCACAGCTTTTCGCCCCAGTATAAAAACTGCTGGTATAAACCAACATTCACATTTCTGACATTTCAAACAGCGTTGTAAAGTAAGTTGTTCAGGACCTTTGCGCTTGGTGATGTTTGATGAAACAAAGCAAATATACATGCATAAAACCTCACATTACATCAGTGACCCACTCCTGTTAGTCAGAGAAAGACACTGGTTAGGTCTAAAGCTGCTATAAAATGGCTCTTATAGGGATTTAAACTAAGGAATGACAACTAGGCTTACGGTAGCATGGAAGGGGATGAAAGGATCAATAGCAGAATGTTGGCTCAATTTGATCCACAGGAGACATTTCCTGATGTACAGCATGTTGATCTTTGGACTTTATTTGTCTTTTATATAGGCTCTGTTTCAAATTGCTTTCTTGAGATACTGACACACACACACACACACACACACACATTTTTTTGCTGCCTTGGTCCAAATCCTTCTCTAAGGGTAAACCATAACAACAATGGATATCACTGTGAATGCAAACATGCATCTATTTTACAATTTTGTTTTGTGGTGTGTAATGAGGACTGCATCCTTTCTGGGCTGCTAGCATGGCTGTATGCTTTCAGTCTTGTAAAAAGATAATAGATGTAGAATTTGGCAAAAGGAAATGAAGCGAGAATGAATGCAGGCACGTACGTTTGCACAACTTGAAGAAATTCAACAGTGCAGATGTGGATGATGATAATTATTCTAGTTTTGGAGGGCCAGTAATCCAAATGTATTTTCCTCTTTCTCTCTCTCTCACTCACACACACACACACACAAACAAAACTTTAAAGGATTTATGTGTTGACACACACCTCCGTGTCCGTTCCCAGAGGCCTCATTAACAGTGTTGGGCGATAGGAGGGCTCACAGTAGCCTAAGATACTGAAAGACTGTTCACTGTACAAACAAAAGCTTCAAAGTGCACAGACACACTTGCTCACAGAGTGCACACACAAAAACACACACACACATACATTTACAGACCAGAATCAAGAAATACAGTGCAAAATACAGCCATGTGTAGTGTACATAGATGTTGTGGGTTTTAAGTCAAAGCTTATTACGGTGGGCATCATGCTGTTTATTTAAGACGATGCTGCATAGTCCTCCTCCATATGAGTCAGCATCTGTCCATTGGGTCTCTTTAATCCTTTTGTGCCTTTGGCATCTATGGCCCACATTAAAGCATAGCTGCAATTCTGTTCCTGTGAACCACAATTTTATATTAATACGTTGCGGAAAATATCACATAATTACAGTTCAAGATATCATGTCTATTATGCTGGTATACTATTATGCTGTACAACAGCACAGCCCAAAGGGCTTTAGACCCATTTCCTCTGGTGATTGCTGCACCCACTGCACTAATTTGAATGCCTTAATGTTGACTAACAACAAACTGAGACAATCTGCAAGACTATTTTCACCACAGCATGAAAATTGTCTACTGAAAAGGCACTAAGATAATTATTACTTAGCCTTTTAATATACAATGGATATGTGTGTGACAAAAGAGACTAAGAGGGTTGATTGAGAATATGAGCATTTTTTTCATATTTAAAGGCAATATACAATAAAAATCCAATAATTTTACCATGAGCCTTTCCGCTGCACATTATCATTTCCAGGGTGAGCATTAGATATGTATCTGAATGCTGCTTGCTGCTTCTCTCAAGTCCAGCCAGCTTAAATAATGATTCTGCCTGGAGGACTGCTTGCCAAAGGAATGTATTTTCTAATTAGATAAAGCCACTTTCCCAATTTGCTGGCTTCTTAAGCATAAAGCATGACAGTGAGAGAAGCCTCAGAGCCATCTTAACATGCTGCCAATCCCAGCACAGTCTATCAACCAACACTCAAAATCACATCACCAGGGAGGTGTGTGTGTGTATGTGTGTGTGTGTGTGTGTGTGTGTGTGTGTGTGCGCGCCATTTTCATCTGTAGCCAAAGCATTACAGATTGTCTTACCTTTTACAGTGTATGTGCTTTTGTCAAATACAGATAAATAGGCAGACAGATGATAACAAATGCTTTTTAGTCTTTGTTCTCTATTTTATGGAGAACAACGACTGGAGAATATTTACTATATTCAGTATAAACAGTATTTCAACATGCAACCTAAGATAAACCTAGACACCAAAATCAGAACCCCATTCTTGCTACACTTATTAAAGCAGACTATAAATGCAGTTTTGCTTTTGCTGACACTTAGCACCTGCATGGGGTCACCAGACTGACACCGCAGCAAGATCCCAGGTCACGGATCTTTGATCTCTGAGCAGCTCTGCGAGCACCGATAGAAACACAGAAGAATTCACAGTGAAACAGAACAATTGGATGGTTTGTGTATTGTACTGTACTAACAAATGCTAACTTACTACATTTAAATCTACAAACCATTAAAGATAGGTTAGGATGTACACACATATACACAAGCAAAGCATTTCCACCCTCCAATCCTCTTCTCCTTGCTGTTCAAACCGGATTGGGGTTATGAAATGGGAAACAATACCACACATGGACACACACTTTTAATTAGGAGCGAGATAGAGTTCACCTGCGGAGGATTTAATTCAGCAGCACAAGGGGAGAGAGCATCTAGGTTTTGGGTGAATAATCAAAATGGCACAATACTTCAGGCATGCAGCCATCTGCACATAATCTACACACAGTCTTCCTCTTTTGTCTGGTAAGATTAAATGGTACTTATGTGGATAATGACCTTCAATTTCTTTTACCTTAAAGAGGCATGATCAAAATTGGTAGTGTGTCTCTCAGGAGTGGAGTGGTTGTTAATCTCTTTAAAGGAGAAGGGTTTCTTTAATCATAAGATATGTCTTCAAATAGCTTGTCAAGGACCTTCTATTTGAAGTGCCTGATATTTCCTTGACTCGTCAAAACAAAGGCCTTGTTTTGCTTATTCGTGATGATTAAATGCATTATAATGCATATTAAGTGAGGACTCTAAACCAGATGTCAAATTGTCATAGTGAGTTGTCATAGTGAACTGCCGCTATTTGAATTTCTTTGGCACAATAATGTGGAAAGCCTCTGTGTCTGCAGAACTGACTGCAAAACAGTGGAGCAAACATAATTGCTGGTCCTCATTGCATTGAACAATTTACCACACACTAACAAAAAAGAACGCTCATGCACAAAAAGTCAATTTATTCTGCAAAATAGTTTGGAACATAATTGCTGGAGGTGGTTAGCTTTGCTACATTAATTAGTAAAGACTGGAATTATCATTTTGGCAGCACATGGAAGTTTCTCAACAACCTCCCGTTTCTATTCTTCATCTGTTTACATTATGATTTTGTCATACAGATTGTCCATACTGTAATTTTACTATTTTGGTCTATTCTCGACACGTGACAGCTATTGCAGGTCTGTGATGGAGTTTTATTTTTATCTTTATTCAAAAGTGCATTCTTTCAATTTGAGAGCATTTCTCATTGATTTTTACATTCAGATTTTGTAACAATTTCCCTGAAAACCTTGCTCTTACACTCAAATAGCCATTGTTCGCGCTTGGCTTCACTGTGCTTCTGCTCAAACTTGGTGCTTCAACTCAGATATGTTGTTGCTTGGCCAGATTTCCTGCTTCAGCCCTTCTCCTCGCACTAAGGCTGCCTCTGTGCACTTGCAAATCCTCTCCTCTCGGATTTCTCCTGTTCTCTTGGTGTAGTGTTGACCAATGAAATGATCCCTGTCCCATTGAGGGTGCGTTCGCTTTACTTTAGAACATCCGTTGCGGACGGCTAGTCTGTAACCAAGTTTATTTAACCCACCGTTGAATGCTTTATTATAAGTGCATATGTCACAGTGCACACTATCAATTGCACCAACCAGTAAACGGGTGAAAAATTTGAATTGGGACATAACAAGTTCTTTCCAAATTAGGTGAAAAACATAAATTAGGCATATAGCATATGGTTCTAGCATATAGCCTAGCAATATAAGTGAACATCTTGCAAATACATTATATATTAACGGTCAATAGACAGCATTCTGAGTCTTACAAAATTAATTTTTAGTTGTATATTACAATATATTTAAACATACAGCTGTCTCACCTGCAACCTGCCAATTATATTTTCTTTCTGTGGATAAATGCTTAGATTTTTTTAGAATGGAAAGATACTGAGCCATGAATCCTATAGAGTTGGCACACAACCCTATTTTTAGATTCAGGTTTCATGTTGTCAATTTAAATACGGCACATTTGTTCAGAAGTATGTGTGAAGTTCTTTTTATTGAAGAATCTATGAGTCTTAGAAATCTTTTTTGACCCCATCTGTAACCCCACCAGGGGCCCTGACTTCAATGTTGAGAAACTCTGCTGTACTGCGTTTCCAGCCAAACTATGAGCCATGTGTCTTGTTACATCCATAGTCAGCTCTCTGATGTTTGGGCCAAAATAACAGATCACCATGTAGACGAGGCTGGAGCTGTCACAATTCCCGATCACCTCTGTGACTGTTGGCACGGCGAACCACACTTCTCAATCTGCCTCTCCTTCACCGACTCAAATTAACAGTGGGACTTGCACATAATTATAAGTTATTACTGTAATATTTCCATTCTGCTGTATAGTAAATAGTGGCTGCTAAAAAAAAAAAGAAGCTGATCCCATAAAGCGTCATCAGGGATTCTAATGAGTTGGATAGCAGCCAAGGATATTTTCCCCCATTTGACGCTGTTTCAGCATAGGAGCTTTTAATGAGTGTCATTATTACGCACCCCAAACATAATCTTGAAATGAAATACAAAAGGGCGGGGGGGGGGTTGTCCTCTCCTTCGGCAGCTCTGCAAGGCTGAATGTGGAATTCCAGATCATGATGTTATGAAAATTTATTTTCTTTGGGAACGCATTCATTTCACTCTGTCTAGCATTAATTTAACATGCAGGACAAATGGATTTCATTCATTATCATATTATGATAACAAAATCAAACTTGGATCTCTCATTAATACTGTATATATGAATAGATTGGCTTATTATGCATAAACCATGAATTAGATAATTAAGAAAATTATATTGGAGGTTGAAAAGTGAAACCGGCACCTGTGCATGTGCTGCAGTGTATCTGCAGTTAAATCCACAGAAACAGCAGATTATTCTGATCGATCAAGACTGGAAACACCCAACGCCACAGAGGCTAAAGCTTGATCTAAGATCTGATCCTTGACTTTTTCCTTTTTCCTCAATTATTTAGGCTGCTCAGCGTAGAATATAACCATGCCAAACACCCAAGTGCGTGAAGAATAAATGTCATGTTTTATCAATTTGTAGATTAGATGGCTCCAATTGAACCAAAACTATTTAACAAACAACTTCTACACAGTTTGAATTGTCTTTTCTCTCCTACTCTGAAACAGTCAATAAGCTTTGTGGGACTGTCTGTTAACTTTAATTAGTTTTGCAAATGACTGAATATAAGCACAGCCTTGAAAAAACTGTCAAACATCAACTGCCTGATTTCTTGAATTCTACAAGCAAGTCCCTGAACTTAATTAGCATATGAACACTCTTCTACCAAAGTTAGAATAGTTTTTTCTTAAGAAATAACACATGAATGTTTGGTTTTTGGTTATTTGGTAATTTATTTCTTTTAAGCAATACTTAGTGTCTATAAGCAATATTTGTATTGATCAGATTTGATTGACATTAGCCTGAGAGCATAAACAAACGGCTCACATATTTTGAATCAAATGTTGCCAAACTCTAATTGATGCAGCGAAATACATAGCATCACCCTTTCTGTCTGAGCCCTGCCCACCTCAAACTGTGGCAGAAAATAATGTATTCCTGTAGGGCCCTATCACGCAATGTAAGATGATTGTGGAAAAATTTGTTTTCATGACCTTTTTAAAGCAAAACTAAATTAATTGAGCGGTGCAAATCAAGCTTATAACTTCTCAACCATTTTGAACTTTTCTGCCTTTTTGATTCTGAAAAACTTCAGTAAAGCGATTCAGACTGAAAAACTTGGATGAAAGCTCATTGGTAATTCCTGTAAGATTGGTAAAACCAATCCATCCTGTACAGGCTGGGTCTCTCCTTAAAAAATGTTTATATTCATCTTTGCCAGAGGGAGGTTAGTTCCACTTTGTAATGTTGCTAAAAATAGATTGCAGTTGCCCCGTCACTAAAAATATTCCACAAGTGATTTAATCTATGTGCAACTGCTATATAGAGTCGACATAACTAGATATGAGCATTGCTCTTGTTACATTTTAACATTGTTAAATGAAAAACAAAACCAAGGAGGAGTTACAGACCTTCACTTGATATTCTGTAGAGTGATACATTGATCTGTTTGCTAATGTATTCAACTTCATTGGGGGGGGGGTACCGGTGATATCCCAGTCTCTTTCAAGCACTTGAAATTCCAAATTACATTTCTCACCTCATTTCTCTGAAGAGGTGTTGTTAACGGTGGAGAGGAGACCGGGGTGTCAGCTATGCCTGCAGTGAGGAGGTGTATGCAGCATTTATGGAAATAACAGTTATTAATAAAACTTCTCAAAGATACTGGGCAGCAGTGTTTGATGTATGTGTTGATCGAACAGGAAGATAAATGGTCTACACAGCAGCGCTGTGAGGTTGTACTTATGCACAGTGGTGCTTTGAGCTAAATGCCAACAATAACAATGCTAACATGCTGGCATCTTTAATGTTTACCATGTTCGTTATCTTAGTTTAGCGTGTTAGCATGCTAACATTTGCTAATTAGCAGTAAACACAAAGTACAGCTGAGGCTTATGGGAATGTTGTTAATTTTGTACAGATTTTGGCATTAACCAAAGTGTTGGACACATGACAATGACACTATGTGAAAGGTCAGGAGTTGAAAGTTAATTCATCCTCTGGGGAAAATTAATGCATGTATACAATTTCATGGCAATCTAGGTTTCGATATATCTTTGACTGACTGACCGGAAGACCAACATTGCCGTTCTTAGAACCCTGTCGCAAGCATATGGTTTAAAATACAGTGATGCTGTTGCAAAGAGATAATCAGCAAAGAGCCTTTGACTCTTAGCTTCAAATCATACGGATCAGGTGTAATCACAGCTCCTAGAGGAAGTGCTGTTGGGTCTGAAAAATTTGAAACCACTTAGTGAGTGGATTAGCGGGTTGGAGGGTCAGTTCTCAATCTTTTAGTTGTTCCAAAACATTAATTAAACTTGGCAGCTCATGAGAACAAATGAGTGTAGTTCCATAAGATCTGTTAGTGAAGGGCAAGATAAGGTACTTAAAAAGTGAAGACCCTATCCTAGGGAGAAAATAAATGTAACAGGTTCTCGCTGGTGTAGAAAGCAAACTTACTGGGGTATTAGTCTGACCTGGCAGGAAAACGTATGTTTTGTCAGCAACACAATGAATATTTTCTTCTGGTTCTTTAATAATTCATAGTGTTGTGGTAATATATGCATTATTTGTATTGTGTCCAGTATTTAACTGTTTATGTTGACAGTTATCATGGACATCCACAAGAAAATAAACCCAGCATTTGGACATACTTGTATTTTGATACTTTTGAGGTTTAATCCAGGTTATGAGAATATTAGTCTCATTTTGTAGCTGTAACACTTGCCAGTTAGACAGCTGGTGGTATTTTAAGATTGCACACATAAATAAACCAAGCTTTTCAGTCTAAATCTCATATTTTATATTCATGACATTGTAGTAAACACAGGTTGTTTATCACCATATTTATTCCTAAAAACATGCACATGTAAACAAACTAAAATTCTTTTTCTAAGTATTCATGACAGCAGTTCTACCTTAAAACACATATGTATGTGTTTGTGTGCAGCTGGAGTTAAAGGTACACAGTGTCAACTGCAATTATAATCATTTATCTGTTGAGCAAAAACAGGAAGTTTCAACGCCTTAATGTTTAATTCATTACCTAAACTGTTGATGGGTGATGTGACAGACTTGTATGTATTTGACAGCGTTATCAAAACTTTGAAACTTCCCTAATGTGTTCCCAGAAGCTCTGCGATTTGGAGAGAGAGCAAGAGAACTGTATCATTATTCCACAAGTTGAGTGGCTATGCATCAAGAAGTGGCGCTCTGTAGGCTGAGATGTTATGATAAAAAGGATAAAGGGAAGTTTTGTAAAGATTCTACCAACTTTTTAGGGTAGGGACCACTCTATATCTCTGTAAATCATCTAAATCTTCAGATCTTCAATCAGAATTTCCAAATCATTATCGCTCAATACAAGTGTCAGATCCAGTAACAGTACAATTCAATTTTATTTATAGTGTTAAGTCACAACAGGAGTTACCTCAGGACACTTTACAGATAGAGTAGCCCCCCCCCCCAAAAAAAAGCAAGCATTTGGTGGGACAGTGGTGAGGAATAACTTCCTTTGTACAGGCAGAAACCTCTGACAGACCCTGGCTGTTGGGTGGCACTGACACTGATACAGATATACAGATATGGAGAAGTATGATTCATAATAATTATAGTAGTTGGTATGATAAACAGTGGCAATTATAGTACCAATAAAGATAATAGAAGTATGACTAGAAGAGTAGTAGCAGTGCAGGGCATAGCAGGGCATCGAGCAGGACCACGGCAGCAGCTGCATCCGCGATGTAGGTGCCACCCCAATCTAAGGAAAACTGAGGCGAGAAAACATAAGGACTTAGAGGAATAAGCTCCCTTGAGCTAAAGTAGTAACAAGCATTACTGGGACAACATTTAGGTGCCACCCCAATTCCGGTTCTTGTTCCACAGGAGAGGAGCCTGATAGCTGAACGCTCTGGCTCCCATTCTTTACTTTTGAAGACTTTGGCAACCACAAGTAACTCTACATTCTGGGAGCGCAGTGCTCTACTGGGGCAATTGGGTAGTATGAGCTCTTTAAGATGTGCCTGACCATTAAAACCTTTTGTAGGTCAGAAGAAGGATTTGAAATTAAATCTTGGATTTTACAGGAAGCCAATGCAGAGAAGCTAATATAGGAGAAATATGATTTGTTTTCTTAGTACTTGTCAGAACACGCGCTGCTGCATTCTGGATCAGCTGGAGAGTCTTAAGACTGATAATAAGGAATTGTAATAGTCCAGCCTTGAAGTAACAAATTCATGGACTAATTTTTCTGCATTGTTTTGAGACAGGATATATATTATATTATATAGCATAAAAAAGTCAGTTTATGTGGGCGTTAAAGGATATGTCCTGGTCAAAAACTCCAATATTTCTTACAGTAGTGCTGGAGGCCATTGCAATGGCATCCAGAGGAGCTATAGCTTTATATAATGAGATTTGGAGGTGATTAGGGCCCAGCACAATAACTTCAGTTATGTCTGAGATTATGATCAGGAAATTGTATGCCATCCAGGATTTTGTGTCCTTAATGAATGTGGGGCCTTAGTGTGTGCTAGGCAGAAAAACCCCTCATCCAGCACTTTGCCTGGTGTGGGTGTTAAAATGGACGTTTTTGGCATACATTAAAATTTCCTTTATACTGGGAGACACTTATGATTGATGATTACTCACTATATGTAATGTGAGGCTAAAAATGAAATGCTGGAACCCTGATACATTTACATGCATACATCTCTTCTGGTTTTTATTATTGTTATACAGGGATTTTCTGCTGATACAGAGTCTGATACATATTTAACTAAATGTGGATTAACAGTGTACCAGATACATTGAAATAACAGCTATAGCCTTCTAAAATGTTTTTTTTCAAATGTTTGAAATTTTTCACGAGCTACTTGATCCAAATCCAGGTCCAAAAAGTTAATAAGCTTAAATCATTGATATGAATTAGATGAAAGTTTAACTGAGAAAATGTGACTCCTCAAACTGACGGAGTTATTAGAACTACAAAAGCACTCAATCCACTCGTGGTTTTGGACACTGGCTTGTAAAGATCCATCATCATCTGCAACACGAGCAGGCTCAGGTGACAAATCTCTGTTAAAGTCAGTAAAGACAGGATCAGATTTTACCTACTTTATTTTAATACCAATCTATTAAAATATGCCCGGATCGGCCCTCACGTGACCAGTAGGATTGGCTCACAACATCCTTATTGTCCCCTTCTGTGGATTAAATAAATATATTAAATAGGTTGTTTCTCGAAATGCTCCACACTGTGTTTGTTGTTCACTCTAGTATCTTGATAAATTCTTTCAAACAAATCCAATAAAACTGTTGATGTGATGTTCCATGTTGATTTCTATAACATAAATAACATTTTAAAAAACAACTATATTTCTTTGGGATTTAAAGTACAAATTCCACAAGCACTTGTACCTTTGGAACAAATCAAAAGTAAAATGGAAAGACCAATTGCATATTCGGTGATGCCAAGAAAGTTAAAAGCAAAAGGTATGAGATGGGGGTGGGGGGAGCTAATTTGTAATAGCTATGTTTGTCCTTTCTTCCAAATGATAGTTGCTGTATAAGATGTTGGGAATGCCAGCCCAGCATTTGATACATTTTAATCAACGCAGCTTGAAAAGGCCTCGTCTTAACAGAATGAAACCCATTCAGGCAAACCCCCTTTAGCTCCACTGCCTATCTTTGTCTGCCGTAGAGAACAGCCAGATAAGTTCTGTCTGTGACACAAGATGTCAGGGAGGAAAATTAAATTACTTTTCCTTATTAGATGCACAATTTTATTCAGCAACACTTTGTAAAGAGTAGCGTAAAAAAGCGTCTTTCTCCCCAAAGATCTCTCTCTCGCTGTCTCGGTGCGTCTTGTTCTTTCTCTTTCTGTTTCTCTCTTATGACACAGAGGTCTTTGCCACACAGGACTGTGAATCATCTGAAATCTGTCAGTATTTTTCTCTTTTCCCTCTTCTTCTTCTGTCCTAGCCCCGGGCACACTCTCTATCATGGATTTAAAGTCACATCTTTCTTCTGGTGTTTTAATTGTTAAGTCTCCTGGTTCCCATTCCTGTCCACATTCATCAGTGTGCTCTCTCCTTTTCAACTTTCTGATACATACAGCCGGCAGTGACAACTTTGCAATACTAATCTAAGAACACATCAATCACCTCAGTTAAGAGTGTAAAGCTGGGGGTGGCCTCTAGCTCACCCAGTAAGAGCGTGCGCCCCATGTAGGCTGAGGCAGCAGGTTTGAATCCAACCTGTGGCCCTTTCCTGCATGTCATCCCCTCTCTTTCTCTCCCTCTTTCCTGTCTATCCAGTGTCACTAACAAATAAAGGGAAAAGCCCCAACAAATAATCTTTAAAAAAGTCAAACAGCATGGATTGAAGGAAGGGAGGTTCAAACCAGCGAGCCACAATAAACCCAAACTTTTTCCTCTTCCTCTCTACGTCTTTCCTCCTCCACCTCAAAACCTTCTGTCTCGTCCACAGGTCGCTGTGGTACACCTGTCCACGCGCCGTGGTAAGTGGCTGAGACCTGCTCTTCCTGCCATGCTGGTCTACAGGGCTGACCTTCAGGCTGACAGGAAGGATGACAGGACGGGGCTGTTTTGGGCTGACCCCTGACCAGTGTTCAGCTCAGTAACGGCAGGGCACTCACTGCCACCAGAGCCAATTAAGGTCCAGGCATGCGGCTGCACACCACGGACAAGAACCTTCCACAGGGTGAGCTGCCCCTAATCTCTTAATACCTCAGCTGCACCTGCAAGGTGACCCAATCCCACCACAAGAAGAAATGCACTTACTGTACACTCACTATAGAAAGTGAAACTATGTACTGCAGTCACAGTAAGTGCTGTGGAGGCATTTATGTGCATATAGAAAAAGATGAGATTGCCCTGGTGGTGGAGAATCCACTTACTGTTCATCCTGTATGCAGTACTTGGAAAGATGACACCATATATGTGTGTCTTGAAATGACAGAGATGACACGTTTGGGGTTGAATCGATCTCAAGTTACAGGGGAAAACGCTGGAAAACTTTTGAGAATGATAAATCTGCCTGAGTACTTGGCACTGCCAGGGTCTCTCGACATTGACATTTTGATGAAAGGTGCTCTGTCGGAGAATAAATCAGACTCATAAGAGCGGAATGCCTCCTTTATTTACAGGCTTTTTGCAACACTTCGCTGACCGTCGACGACAAACACAATAAAATGAATCTGTCAGAATATTTCTCATTTCCCCCTAAATCTTTCTGTTTTCCATACATCTGCCTGAATGATGAGTGCAGCAGATGCGTCAGTATGAGGGAGCTTCTCTACTCCAGTGGTCCGCTATAGACGAAAATGGATGACTATTATCAAGCGAAACCTCAATGGTAGTAACTATGCAAACACACCATATGCATCCCATCTTGATTTGAGCTAAAGGATTCACTTTGAAGATACACTTCAACAGAGGCCTATTTGTATTTCCTGTTTTCACACAATCATATTGGAGATACAAGCCATCCAGAAGAGAGAATTATTTGCTTTGTAAACATATCACTCTTTGACAAAAGATAGGAGGTTGTAGGCTTTTTGCACTCTGAAGAATAAACTGAAGCTGATAAACAAATCAAGTTCAGCACTTAGGACAGCCTGAAAAGCTATTTCTATTTCTGATATCACAAGTGGAAAAATCCCAACGCGCTTTCAGGTGGTCCTTGAAAACTCAAAGTGAAAATATATATCACATCACCAACTGTACGCTGTATTTCAGAGCAGCCAAGCCCTATACGTGTAGCTTTATGTGAAATACAGCCTGGACTTTAGCCTATCATTTAATCTAGGGGAGTTTGAGCTTAAACATCACTGACCCAAACACTGAATTTTGCATTTTTCTAATCTGCTGTTGTTTTTACAAAGATAATTATCAGTCCATTAAGTATGCCGCCTGAATCTCCTGGTGGTTTATTATACTCCATTTCTGTGTGATTTACTCTGAGAATATATTTGCTTACACACTCTAAGGATACAAAACACAAGAAATAGAAGGAACATTAGACATTTGGATATAAATTAGTACCTTTTCCCAAATAGTGGCTCAAAATTGATGTTAATTACCTAGTGGATTTCAAAAAAAAAAAAAAAAACAAAGAGCAGCATTAAGGTCATCTCTAATGCTTAAATAGTGAGAAAAAACTATAAAGGTTAGAACATTTATGCTTTTTATGGAATGCTTATTTGCATTTTTTGTCAGACTCCATCCAACCAGCTTTAGCAAAAGACATCAGAATTAGGTTTGTTAGCCAGGCTCTGAATGAGTTTGTCTTCAAGTTTTTGGTTTAATATTTTTTTAGTTTGTGTTCAACTCTGCTGAGCAGTACAGGCAGAATAATATATTCATCCGCCCATTAGAGGTTCCTGACAATGCATTAATAGAAGCTGATAAACCCCTCCTAATTCAGTTTTTTTCTTCTTCATGGCTGATAAAATCATGCCACTTGCCCATGGTAATTAATTACTGATATCTGGCAGATTGTAAGTGATGTCTATGCCAAGGAGAGTCTCCAGTTTCTGTCATCTCATCTGCCTGTTGGCTCCTTCCCCTATTTAGTTTTACATTTGAAATTCAACTGTGAACAGCAGTGAGTTGTTGAGATTTAAGTGTGCAGTTGTGGATAAGGAGACTCTTGTGGACAGAAATGTTTATTGAATTTGGCTCATTACAGTAGAGTACAAATTCCCCCACAGATTTGTACCTTTTGCCTTTGCTTTATTATATTATAGACTGAAAAAAAGTTAAGTGAAAATCATCTGATAAATCACCTTCTTCTTCCCACAGGGTGTAGGTACCATCCAAGAGTAAAAGTTGCCACTACCGGATATGAAGACTTTTGTACTTCCTAATAATGTACATGCAAAGATTCAATTTTAAAGGGCTTTTTGGGCTTTTCCGCCTTTAATTTTTGACAGGACAGTTAGGTAAAAAAGGGGGAAGACATACAGGAAATCATCACAAGTTGGATTCAAACTATGATATACTTTATTAACAAATTATATGAGAAGATCCATACCACTCTGATGTCTGTACTGTAAATACAAAGCTGCAAGCCAACAGCCGGTTGCTGGGAAACAACTAACCTGGCAGATTTAGCTGTCCCTGTTTCCAGTCTTTATGTTAAGCTAAGCTAACCAGCTGATAGATAGCTTCATATTTACCGTACAGATTTGAGTAATATGTTATCTTCTTATATCACTTCGGCAAGAATGCAAATATGAGTATTTCCTAAAAATGTTGCACTATTCCTTTTAAAAAGCCCTTCATGCTGCCTACATCCTCTCCACTGTTCGCTTCTCTTAAGTCTGTGATTAATTCTTTCAGCACTTCCAGATGGATCCTGCAACTTACACTAACAAAGCATGTATACTCTGTAACAAATGTTTACTTTTGATATGCCAAGGGAATTGTTGTGAATTATGAGCCAAAATTAATATTGACTTGATTTGCATTTGGCACAACCAAAAATTCTTGTTCCATTTGTTAGAAAAACAAGTTCCATCCAAGAAATACCTGTAGAGAATTTCTGTTTCGTCATTTACCCCGGATCATGTCAGGATATTTGGGGTAAAAATGACATCACTAGGGTAACAATTAGCCGTTTGAGAGCTAATAAAAGGTAGCCGACAGGGAGCTTTGTCATACTGGTCGGACTTATTTTCTGGATCATTGTCTGGGTTTTATAGAGAGCCAGGGGCCCAGTCGTTGACATGCTGACATCTTGGGCCAATATGTGCTGAGTAAAACCTCTGATTGCCTGCATGTGATGAGTTTGGGGCTTTAGGGTTGATATTTTGAGCCGTTGGGGCAGAGCTTGATGTTTTTGAAACCTGACTCAGTGAACTGAAGGTCTCATGAAACCATGGTTTGTTAGTGGCTGCTTGTTTCTTGTGCTGAGAGATGTGACTGCACTATTGTCAAGCTAACAGGCGGGGGACCTCGGAAGGATTGGGCTCCAGGTTTTGAGGCTAGATATGTGAGTGCAATTGGCAGAGCGGAGAGATGAGTTTGATTTTCATCCTTACCCTCTGTAGGCCATAGAGCAGGAGGTTCAGCCTGAGTTAATGGCAAGACACAGAGCAACAGACGGTAAGGGAAGCTAGACACATAGTGCAAAGGAAAGCTCAAACTCAAGTGAGAAGTATGTCTCACACAACTTCTGCAGTAAAGTTAGAGGGTAAGATCTCTACAATCTGCTGCATTGGCTGATGCCATTGTTTTGGTGATTGATTTTAAGCTACTGAGAGATATAGTAGCCTAAAGTCTGGATTCTGCTGAGTCATGAGGAAAGTTTCCTTGTTTGCAAAAGGAAACACTCCTTAGGCTTGAGGCTGGGAGTCCAGCGCAATACAACTGTTTTCACTGGTCTCATTTGGAAAGGAGGAGGGTAGCTAACTCAAGGGCAAGCTGGTTTGTGTGTGTGTGTGTGTGTGTGTGTGTGTGTGTGTGTGTGTGTGTGTGTGTGTGTGTGTGTGTGTGTGTGTGTGTGTCTTTATAGAGAATGGTGGATGCATTTTAAAAAAAACACTGCATGAAAAAGCACTTGTTAAAAATCTAATGTACAAAGGCAGCTATTAAGTTGAGTCCAGTGTTCTTTAAGAAGAGCACTGAGAGATTCATAAATGATTTAAATGACTTGACAAGTTAATCCCTAAAGGCGCATTGGTTACAAAAAAAAACATTTGACGACAGGACATTGAGACTATATCATGGCCCCAAAAATACATCAGAGTTGATTCAACACCAATTCGACACGCTTATAAAGCAACAGTTTTTCAATTTCAAATTCAATTTTATTTGCTTCCTTGCTGAGAGTTAGATGAGAAGATCAATGCCACTATTATGTCTGACCGTTAAATATGAAGGTACATCCAGCAACCGGTTAGCTTAGCTCAGAATAAGCAAAGGAAACACAGCAATATGCCAGCAAAGACCAAACATGGATGTCAACAGTACAGGAAGTACAAGTAAAAAAAAAATCAACCATAACTTGTCTGGCAAATGTTTAATGAGGAAGGAAATGCACTGAAAACAATACAGGATACACACAATGTGTTTGGGAGAGTAAAACTGAATGTGAATGTAACTTGTGTTTGTTTACAAGAAAAGTCCACTGTGCAGGGTGGCCATTAAGAAAGTCTATGTACCTATTGTTCCTACTGTTGTTATGTGCTGCTGTGTGACCCTTTCTTGGCAAAAGAGGATTTAATCTCAATGTGACTTAGTTGAATACAGGTTATATTATTTAGTAAGATCCACGCAGGTGAAACACAGTTGGGTGTTAGAAATACAAAACCTGAACCAAGCAGCAACGGAGCAACGTAATCTAGTTTAATGAGTCCTCTTTTATCCTTCCACCCCTTTGGATGAAGGCAAAAACAAGCTTTCAACTCACTTTATCTATTGTTGACTGTTTGAAATTATAGTCGAACTGTAATGTAATGATGTGAGCAGTAATCTCCTGGGAGTCATTAGATCTGACCATTACAGCAGTCCAATAACAACCAAGGATTATGAGGCTATTTTACAAAACCAACTGTTGATAATGCCATCATTACATCCTGCCAAACAATTTAAAGTGTTTTTTATGAATGTCAAGATGACATCAAATAGTTTCCACCACCACTTCAATTGTCAAGTCTTCATTGAATATTTATTGGAATCCAATGTGAAGTAGATTTCTCTCTTATTCTCTCATTGGTTTTGATGCTTTGTGTTAAAGAATATACTGAAAGTAGCTTTGTGTATATATATATATATATATATATATATATATATATATATATTTATATTTTTTTATATTCCCATTCGTATTTGTGTGTTGATGCACAAAATGTCTCTATTTGTAACCCCCCAAAAAGTGTCAGTTTGTCTGAGACATTTCTTACAATAGCCTATATATTTTTCTTTTTTTAATCAAAGAATAATCCCTGCAGTCTCACACTGATCTTTTTGTATCAAGGGCAAACAGTATGGCTTCCTGCACATGGACAAAACACACAGCATGCTTCAAAATGGAGGCCTATAGAGTCTCCCAGCATGCACCTGTCCATCCATGTCTTACACACAGCTTGGTGGCCGGATGCCACCGTCAGAGAAAGGCTGATACAATACTTGGTGTTCCTTTTTCTGCCTTCACTTTGTTTTCACATTTGGAAACCTAAAAAAAAAACACTTAATAAGAATAGTGTCAAAACTAAGTCAGAAGTCCTGAAAGATGTTTAAAAGTTGCACATATTTTTTTAAACTATTTGTCACAGTTATAATAGATAAAGACAATACCAAAATATGTCTTTGAACAACACCTTATTACCTATATTATTTCTGGGTAAACAGAAACACGTTCCTTGGATTTTCTCTATATACAGTAACTGCATGTCATTTTTATGCTTTGCATCAGTTCTAGCAGACTCCACAAGTTAGGCCATATAAGCATGTGTCCTGTTAGATGGTGTGTCAGGAATATCGGGTTCTAAATGAACAAGACTAAGAGTCTACATCCATGGTAGTAGCCCTATGAGGCTGCATACGACCCAACGGCATGGCCATAGGTGTTGTTTCTCGACATTTTTTTCGTTAACTGATTGAGTCCCCAGGTAAGAGATTTTATTAATGTGCTGTTAAAATAACAATGAAATGCTGTATTATTGACTTTAGACCAGGTTTTTGTTGTTCAGTGGCGCTGCCTCAAGATAGAATGCATCTGAACACACCTCCCTGTTGGACCAACACGCCCATGGGCGCACAGATGGGCACAGGTGCATTTGCTAATTAAATGACGCAGGCGCAAGACGGGAAATTGCGTCGGTCTTAAACTTGCAAAGACACTTGTGTCAGGCACCGTTAACTCATGTAGGGAGTGAGGGTCATGTCAAAGGCACGGACTATTGCTTTGGAGACTCATCTTTCACATGTTAAGTTCCAGGTGCTTCCATCAGGGTGGAGGTTTATTCACCCCAAAGGTAGCACTAATAGATACTGATTGTCCTTTGTTCCATTTGCTATTGGTTTTATAAACTAACTATAACCCCGGGTGGCATGTGATTGCATCTTCTTTTTCCATGATTACATCCATGATAGGAATGTGCTTGTATGTATTTGGGTGTTGCCACTCTTTGAATCCAGAAGTTGTTGAGATATTTCAGTCTTTGCCAAAATTGAGAATTTATTGTTTATTTAAAAAAGATTATAAATGTGAAAAATATGTCAACATTTTGTCATTCTGTGCACTGTTTTTAAAAGGCCCAGGTTCAGATTTGATTAGTATTGAGGATGGATTGGTTTTAGTTGAAACCTTTTTGCTTTTTATGTATATCTTTCCAAAGCATGGAATAGGAAGAGAAAAATAACTCATGATAGATATAAAGCCTTTATGTGAGTATCTGACGTGTACTTTGACCATGTCCCATCCAGTAACATGGAGGGGGCGGGATTTATGAACTAAAATATAGATTTTGTTTTGTTTGTTTATATTTGTATGTTATGTATACTGCATTTCATTGCATTGTACCTGTACATGTGTAATGACAATAAAGTTGAATCTAATCTAATGTTTATATTATTACTTGTGTGATCCAAATAGTGTTATATTCAATGCTGGGGGGGTATTCATTACATGGGAATGCTTTTGTGTCTGATTAATGCCACAAGGGATGGGCCATGTATATTAATTACAATTAATAATTGTTCCTGAGTTTTCCTTAGTTTTGCTATGAGGACATTGAGACTTGTCATGGTCAGAAGTTGAACTTAATATTATTGTTCTTCTGACTGACGTCCTAGGTTGTTGTTGAACTGATTTGAAGACTGTCTGCTGCACAACCATCTCCATGTTGTTCTGTTCTACTTACACATAATTTAGTAGGACAGGAAGCTTTTGTTATTGCCTCGTCATCGTAGTATGTTCTTTAACATATCACGATGAAATGCAAATAAGTTAATCAAACACTGCTGCAATGGCACAAAGAATATGTGTAGGATTTCTTAGATATTTGTCAGCATCACACCGGAGCTGACATGACCTGCCATTTTGAGTGCAGTTATTACAGTAAAATGTTGAAAGGTTGACAGTCAAAACAGACAATTATATTATCTGCCCCGTGGCTCTCTTGTCAGCTTCTAAGAGTGGCCCTAAGGCTAAACTGTTTGATAATCTCTTGTGTAATAAAGCAAGAATGGCTGTCCTGATTATTAAAGTTGCAAGACTAAGTATGTGTTTGTGTATGTGTGTCTCTGTAATTTCCCTCTACGTCTATAGCAGTGAGTACAGCTGAGCTTAAGATGTTTTGTTGTTTAGTAGAGTTCTTCCATTCTAGTGAATTCCTTATCATAGTTCAGCGCTTAAAATGAATGATCTGTCAATTATTGAGACCCACATGATTCTATGGTTGCCCTTATATCTCATTTAAAAGTAATAAAATGCAGCATGTCTTTTTGAGCTCCTTGGATACCACCCTTCAACAAGTAATTGGGGGACTAGTTAGAATCTCCGAGGCAGAGTGCTGTGTTGGTAGCGAGGCAGCTAGTCCCACAGACTTCCACTTTAATTCAATTAATTATGACCTTGAGAGCTGAGTTGATTCAGGCTTCTGGTTTTCTTGTTGTAGTGATATATCTCCAGGTAGTCATCTCTGTAGACACACTGTGATCAGTGGTCAAAACTGCACGAAACTGCACGTTTGATCGGTGATTACAGTAAGCGTACCTGACTCATTTCCGTTTCCAGTGCTTGTGTGTTGGTAGCAAGTTGGCAGCGTGTTGTTGCTCACTAAATACCAGTTCTGTTTGTTAGATTTGCTATTACAGCGGCTAACTGTCCACTAAACAGTTATTCTTATAGTAGTTCTGCCTAAGCACTCACAGATCTTTTCATTTTTATGCGACTTTCGTTAAATAACAGCTGTTTTTAACGCTTGGTATCTAACGCTACCGTACTTTAGCTTAGCTGCTAGCAACTTTAGCTTAGCAGTTAGCCATGTTGTCTCCCTCTCCTACTTTCTCTTGCTCGGTGTGTGAGATGTTTAGTTACTCCTCTGCATCCTTTAGCGACAATGGTATGTGTAACAAGTGTAGTTTATTTATGGACGTGGAGGCGAGGCTTAGTGAGTTAGAAGTCCAGATCCGCACCATGAAAGATCAGTCGTTAGCTACTGTAGCTAGCCACCCCCCGGTAGCCGGTGCGGGCCGGCCTGAGCCTGAGTTAGCCTCTGGTAGCCGTCCCCCGGCAGCTCCTGAGCAGCCAGGAAAAGGTTCCTGGGTGACTGTTCGTGGCAAAAGTGGTCGTAAGCTTTCAAGGGCCACGGACCACCAGCAGCCTGTTAGCGTTTCTAACAGATTTTCCCCACTCAGCGACACACCCGCTGAGAAACCAACTCTGGTTATCGGCAGCTCCATTTTGAGAAACGTGAAGTTAGCGAAGCCAGCAGCCATAGTTAAATGCATCCCGGGGGCTAGAGCGGGCGACGTTGAGTCTTATTTGAAACTGCTGGCTAAGGATAAACGTAAATACAGTAAGATTGTTATTCACGTTGGCGTTAATGACTCCCGGTTACGCCAAACGGAGGTCACCAAGATTAATGTTGAATCGGTGTGTACATACGCAAAGTCAATGTCGGACACCGTAGTTTTCTCTGGACCCCTGCCAAATCTAACCAGCGATGACATGTATAGCCGCATGTCGTCATTTCGCCGCTGGCTGTCGAGGTGGTGTCCAGATAATGATGTGGGCTTTGTGGATCACTGGCAGTCTTTCTGGGGAAGACCTGGTCTGATTCGGAGGGACGGCATTCATCCCACTTGGGATGGAGCAGCTCTCATTTCTAGAAATCTTGACGAGTTTATTAGTGGACTTAATCCTTGACAATCCAGAGTGGGGACCAGGAGGCAGACACACTCCTCTGCTCCTCCATTCCAGGGGTTACCTAGTCACAACCCCATAGTGACGGTGTCTGCCCCCCGACCATTGAAGTTATTTAAATCAAAGGTAAACAGAAGAGGAGCTGTGCATGAAAACCTCATAGCAATTAAAACCACAAGTGCAATAGTGCAAAAGAATAGGAGAATTAAATGTGGACTCTTAAACATCAGATCTCTCTCTTCTAAAGGTGTACTAGTAAATGAATTAATATCAGATTCTAATATTGATCTATTCTGCCTTACTGAAACCTGGCTGGGTGATGGAGAATGAATCCACACCCCCCAGTCATATTAATACTCACATTCCTCGAGGCACAGGCCGAGGAGGTGGAGTGGCAGCTATCTTCGATTCTAGTCTACTAATCAGCTCTAAACCTAAACTAAATTATAACTAATTTGAAAGTCTTGTTCTTAGTCTTTCACACCCAAGTTGGAAATCACTGCAACCAGTTCTGTTTGTTATAGTGTACCGAGCACCTGGTCCATACTCTGAATTCTTATCTGAATTTGCAGAGTTTTTGTCAAATTTAGTGCTAAAAACGGACAAAGTTCTTATTGTAGGGGATTTTAATATTCACGTGGGACGATGAGAATGATAGCCTTAGTACTGCGTTTATCTCTATTAGATTCTATTGGCTTCTCTCAAAGTGTTCATAAACCGACTCACCGTTTTAACCACACCCTCGATCTTGTTCTGGTATATGGTGTTGAAATTGAACATTTAATAGTGTTCCCACAGAATCCCTTTCTATCTGACCACTGTTTGATAACTTTTGAGTTTATACTGCTGAACTACACGCCAGTAGGCAAAAACTTCTATACAAGATGTCTATCTGATAGCGCTGTAGCTAAATTTAAGGACGTGATTCCATTAGCTTTTAATTCAGTATCAAGTCACAGAGTAACGGAGGACTCCTATGCTAATTTCAGTCCCTCCCAAATCGATCATTTTGTTGATAGTGCAGCAGGCTCGCTGAGAATGACACTCGACTCTGTTGCCCCTCTAAAAAAGAAGACAATAAAACAAAGACGGTTAGCTCCATGGTATAACACTGAAACTCGCAAATTAAAGCAAACATCGCGGAAACTTGAGAAGATTTGGTGTTCCACCAAATTGGAAAATTCTCGGTTAATCTGGCAAGATAGTCTTAAAATGTATAGGAAGGCCCTTCGTAATGCCAGAGCAGCGTACTACTCGTCATTAATAGAGGAAAATAGGAACAACCCCAGGTTTCTTTTCAGTACTTTAGCCAGGCTAACGGAAGGTCACAGCTCTACTGAGCCAAGTATTCCCATAGCTCTTAGTAGTAACGACTTCATGAGATTCTTCAATGATAAAATTATAACTATTAGAAGCAAAATTCACCAAGACCTGCCTTTAACTGGCACTGACTTATCTCTAAACTCAGGAACCTTAGAAACAGCTGTAAAACCAGATATATGTTTAGACTGCTTTGCTTCACTTGATCTTTATCAATTTAATTCAATTATTTCTTCATCTAAACCATCAACCTGCCTCTTAGACCCCATCCCGACTAGGCTACTTAAAGAAGCTTTACCCTTAGTCAACACTTCTCTACTAGATATAACTAATCTATCTTTATTAACAGGCTATGTACCACAGCACTTTAAAGTAGCTGTAATTAAACCTCTTCTGAAAAAGCCCAACCTTGATCCAGAAGTTTTAGCCAACTATAGACCTATATCCAATCTTCCATTTCTCTCTAAGATTCTTGAGAAAGCAGTCGCTAAACAGCTATGTGACTTTCTGCATAGCAACAGCTTATTTGAGGATTTTCAGTCAGGATTTAGAGCTCATCATAGCACAGAGACAGCACTTGTGAAAATTACTAATGACCTCCTAATTGCATCAGACAAAGGACTTATCTCTGTACCAGTGTTATTAGATCTTAGTGCTGCATTTGATACCATTGACCATCATATTTTATTACAGAGATTGGAACATTTAATTGGCATTAAAGGGACTGCTCTAAGCTGGTTTAAGTCTTATTTATCAGATCGATCTCAGTTTGTTCATGTTAACGATGAATCCTCTGTGCGCCAAAGTTAGTCATGGAGTCCCACAAGGATCTGTGCTCGGTCCAATCCTGTTCACTCTATGCTATATGCTTCCTTTAGGCAATATTATCAGGAAGCACTCCATAAACTTTCATTGTTATGCAGATGATACTCAATTATATTTATCAATCAAGCCGGATGAAACTAATCAGTTAGCTAAACTTCAAATGTGCCTTCAGGAGATTAAAACCTGGATGAGCTGTAATTTTCTAATGTTAAACTCAGATAAAACTGAAGTTATTGCTCTGGGACCCAAGCACCTCCGTGACGCATTATCCAAAGAGATAGTTACTCTGGATGGCATCTCCCTGTCCTCCAGCACCACTGTGAGGAATCTTGGAGTTATTTTTGATCAGGACATGTCCTTTAATTCTCACATAAAGTATATTTCAAGGATCGCCTTTTTTCACCTACGTAATATTGCAAAAATCAGGAATATCCTGTCTAAAAATGATGCAGAAAAACTAGTCCATGCATTTGTTACTTCTAGGCTGGATTACTGCAACTCTTTATTATCAGGCTGCTCAAAAAAGTCCATAAAGACTCTTCAGCTGATCCAGAATGCGGCAGCACGTGTTCTGATAGGAACCAAGAAAAGAGATCACATCTCTCCTGTTTTAGCTTCTCTGCATTGGCTTCCTGTAAAATCCAGAATAGAATTTAAAATCCTTCTTCTCACCTACAAAGCTCTTCATGGTCAGGCACCATCTTATCTTAAAGAGCTCATAGTACTTACAACCCTACAAGAGCACTACGCTCCCAGAATGCAGGATTACTTGTGGTTCCTAGAGTCTCTAAAAGTAGAACGGAGCCAGAGCGTTTAGCTATCAGGCTCCTCTCCTGTGGAACCAGGTTCCAGTTTGGGTTCGGGAGGCAGACACCGTCTCCACATTTAAGAGTAGGCTTAAGACTTTCCTTTTTGATAAAGCTTATAGTTAGGGCATAGAATTGAATATTGTTAGGGAGTGAGGAGTTGCAGCGCCCCTAACCCGCCCACCTGCTTCTTGTCATAGTTGTCAGATCTATCTATCATATAATCAAGAATATAATAAAACTAAAGGGAGACTTGGCATACAGCCCGATCCGGTTGGGGAGAGTTCTGGCCTGTCCAGGCCCCTCTCTTTACCCTGTCTCTCTTGGTAATGCTTTGATAAAGCTTATAGTTAGGGCATAGAATTGAATATTGTTAGGGAGTGAGGAGTCGCAGCGTCCGCCTATCCCGGCCCACCTGCTACTCGTCATAGTTGTCGGATTTATCTGTCATATAATAAAACTAAAGGGAGACTTGGCATACAGCCCGATCCGGTTGGGGGAGAGTTCTAGCCTGTCCAGGCCCCTCTTTTACCCTGTCTCTCTTGGTTATGCTTTGATAAAGCTTATAGTTAGGGCATAGAATTGAATATTGTTAGGGAGTGAGGAGTCGCAGCGTCCGCCTATCCCGGCCCACCTGCTACTCGTCATAGTTGTCAGATTTATCTGTCATATAATAAAACTAAAGGGAGACTTGGCATACAGCCCGATCCGGTTGGGGAGAGTTCTAGCCTGTCCAGGCTCCTCTCTTTACCCTGTCTCTCTTGGTTATGCTTTGATAAAGCTTATAGTTAGGGCATAGAATTGAATATTGTTAGGGAGTGAGGAGTCGCAGCGTCCGCCTATCCCGGCCCACCTGCTACTCGTCATAGTTGTCAGATTTATCTGTCATATAATAAAACTAAAGGGAGACTTGGCATAAAGCCCGATCCGGTTGGGGAGAGTTCTAGCCTGTCCAGGCTCCTCTCTTTACCCTGTCTCTCTTGGTTATGCTGTAGTAGTTTTAGACAGCTGGGGGACTTCCTTCGACACACTGAGCTCCTCTCTCCTATCTTTCTATTTTGTGTGCATCTATGTCCCAGAAATGCTTGTTACTAACCTAGCTCTGGGGAGTCATTCCCCGGAGTCCTTTTGTTCTTTTTCTCCCAGCATGTTTCCTCGGATCAGGGAGGCTCCAAAATCATGGTTGCCGCTGTCGCCATGGTCCCGCTACACGTTCCCTTCCCTGCCACGATCTGCGGTGCCCAGCTACGTCCTGCTGTGCCTTGGACTGTTATTGCCACTCTTCATTCTAACCCCAACCAGTCGTCAGACACCGCCTACCAAGAGCCTGGGTCTGTCCGAGGTTTCTTCCCAAAGGGGAGTTTTTCCTTGCCACTGTCGCACTATTGCTTGCTCTGGAGGAAACTACTAGAACTGTTGGGTCCTTGTAAAGTGTCTTGAGATAACTCTTGTTATGAATTGATACTATAAATAAAATTGAATTGAATTGAATTGAATTGGTCCAGGACGGATATACTAATACCACACTGAAAAAAGTCCTGCATTCAAAACCTTACTTAAAGATCCTACATCATGCTTATTTTCAGGTTCATACGTTTTGTTTTGGGTTCCAGCTAGAATATGTTTACATGCTTCAGTGTTTTAAAAAACTTTTTTTTTCTCTAATACTGTCTGTCTGAACCTATATCTCTGTCTATTTTAGTGCCTGTCTCTTTGAGTTCCCCTCACAGGGTAGCATCAGGGCCCATAGAATAGCACCCACGCTATTTTCTGCCCAAGCAATGTTACATACCCTATCAGGAGACCTTAAGAAACAGTGTGAAATACCCTATATAATCATTCTATCACCCCTTTAAGTTAAAGTATTATTAGAAAAAATTCCTTAAAGTTCATAAAAGTATCAGAAATCCTCATTCTTCAGTAAAATGTCCCCTGTCACTTATACTATTTTATGTTTTTGGACTCATTTTACTGCTCAATAATGCAGCATTTTGCTGCTGTAGATGTTAAAGGCCGTGCTTGTTTTAACTCCTTTTTATTCTGTTGGGTAGTTTAATCTACAGCAATGCATTATATTCTATAAGACCATGATATGTTTGTAGCATTGCTATCTTGTGAGAAATGCATATCTCTAGATAGTCAACCTTTTAATGAGATAAACAGCCTGGACTTCCGCTTTGTGGCCATTCATTTTCGAGCTTATCCAACATTCAAAATCAACAAATCTGGAGATACATGGTTTTCACTGGGCAGGAAAGGTATAAAAAACTGTAATCCAAAAAGTAATTAGTTGTCAGATGTAGTGGAGTAAATGGTACAGTATTTGCATCTAAGGTTGAGCTGGCGTAAAGTAGCATAAGATTTTAAATAGTGCAATACTACTAATACAAACTATATTGTCTTGGTGTGGCAAAGAAACTGTAGCTATGTTGAAGCACTGTGAATATATTACTCTGAGTCTTAAGTCTTCACCATTATTTGCTTTGATGCCATACATCCAACTTCAGGCCTAGTTTTACTCCACATTGTTGCAGCATTCAGCTGTCTGAAGATAAGCCAATTTGACTGTTGCAATTTGCCAACTCATGAGATGCTAGTCCCTGTCGGCTTCTGTTCTATTCTATTCATTATGAAAAGGAGGGATGAGCTCCCAATAGATACTTTTTAATGCTGTAAGCAGCTCATAGCACCTTTTAACATACTAGTGTTTTTTTTTTATTCTCTAAAATGTGTTGGATTAAATTAGAGTTTTTTGGTAGATTCTACATGACTCTTAGAGACTGTGAAACTGTGTCACACTGAGCGCTACATGGCAGCTGGAAAATGACAATAGCAGTATGCTTCTTCACACTGTGGCAAGTGCTCACAAGCCCAGCACATTTTTGCAAGTGTAGCATAAATGTGCCACAAGAAAGAAATATGACTCAAGCGATGTCTTCAAAGTACCATCACTAGTACCTTAATTACCAATTTCACTGTCATAGAATATGCAGAATCAAAGAGGGAAGACTGTCACAGTCAGACAGACTTGCTGCTGCCATATGTATATTTCTTGACACTGTAACACTCTGCAGCAACATTAATACATGAAAAATGTACCCGTTTTGTTTACTACTATGTATGAAGTATTGATATATAACATGTTAAGCCTGTACATTTAAATGCAGCATATTGATCTAGAAACGAACCTTGAGTTGTTGGAATGAAAATGCCAACATGTTCAGCTTTGGCAACTGTTTTATGCATGAATTTAGGCAGAGGCAAGTTAATCAGTAAGTGAAGTAAGTCTCCTATCATCAAAATAAACATTTCCCCTTTTAATGTTATGTAAAATACTCATGCTCTAATGCTCACGTGGACATTTACTAAAATAAATGACATAAAGTGAAAGTGAATTTTATCTACCACTGCAATAGAAACTGATAGAACATCTAACATCTATTTTGTCTTTAAACATACAGTACACTCCTTTTAAAGACGGAGTTTGATATATGAATGTGTTTTCAGATAACAGCCATAACATGTTTGAAGACCGTTGAATATGACTTGGGGAAAATACTATACAGCATTATCTGTAGCTGTGTAGACTAAAGTTGTAATGCTCTTATGCGTGCCAGCCATATTTAAATTATTTATTATATATTTATTGTCTTCATTTAAGCATTTCCTTTTGTTTGAATTTTAATTCATCTTTAATAAATCCATTCAGAAAAAAGCCCTTTCTCCTCCTATAATAATCTGGTGCCATAACAAGTCCATTCACTGTGTTATTAGGCTAAGCCACGCTGAATGTTCATCTCTCATTTTGGGTATTCTTCATTGCACCCTCCTGGCATATCCTCGGCGGTTTCATTATATAACAAACACATTTTTACTACAATATGGTGGGTTATTAAATGAAACCATTGTGGCCAAAATGGCAGGGGATTAGAACTAATCCACACAGTAACTTTGCTGATAAATTCAGACATAAAAGCAGTGCTTGTTCACAGCAACTGGTTCATCTTCTGTGTAGATTTTTAGACCAATGCTTTACACAAAAAGTAAGCTATTCTTAAACACTGGTTCTCTCAGGATTATAGGTATCTTTAAAAAGAAATTGTAAACAGAAGAGGGGAAACGGGTATTAAGTAACAATCAATGCACAATTTTCTCAAATACTTACCCTCGTATATGATTGTGTGTTTGTTTATGTGAGGCTATGCGTCTGTGTAAAACCTGTATTTTCACATAAAGGAGACAACTTTGTGACCACACTTTTTGTTGTCTGGCTATAAACTGCTGTAGTCAGTTCCAGTAAAACTGAAGTGCTATTTTGATGTCAGGGAAGATATCAGGTGTGATGTACACTTTTTTTCCATTTGTGCATATTATGGCTCTGAGCAGGCCTGACCCTCTTGAAAAAGAGCCAGTACCTTTTGTGATTTCTCGCCAAAATCTGATAGAGGTTGTTGGACAAAGTACACACAGGATCCCAGGAGTTTGTGTACTTTTGTGTCTGTGTGCACCAGTCTGTTTGTATACTGAAGAGTATCATGCATGACAGTGTTCTCCAACCACCTGTCCGCGGACCAGTAACGGTCCGTGGTTCATTTGGTCCTGGGCCGCACAGAAAAAAAAGAAAAATTTGTTTCCTTTTAATTGATTTTTAGAGTCTGAAAGATGTTTTATTTTGAAAAATGACTGGATTCTCTCCCGTGTGAATGAATCTTGTTGAGCGTGCGTGCGTGCATGCATGTGTGTGTGTATGTATGTGTATACACACAGTATATATAGTGTATACTGTATATATATATATATATATATATATATATATATATATATATATATATATATAAACTTTTATCAACGATTTGTAATTTTTTTTAGCTTTACTGTCACTGGATTTCTTTTAAAGTATTCTCATTCAAGTTTACCATCATTACCATGTAGCTAATTCATTAGATAGACAACTTTGTAATTGAAAGTCTCAAACAGGCAAACAGGGGTAGAATGCAGTAGTTAGCCAGTGGGAGTTTTGTCTCAAAATGTGTTGAATCCAAATGGTGTGTTAACATCAGCATGCACACATGTGCATTTATATCTAGATGTCATAAAGAGGAACAGCAACAGTATGATCCTGCTTCTGCTGTTCTGACCAGATGGTGGAGATTAAAAGACAGTGACCTGAAAGACTAACAGCCCAGACGTTGTTGTCCTCTTAGTGTGTACTGTACTTTGGTGTTTGGTTAGCTGCAAAAACAGAAAGAAGACATATACTAAAATTGAAATGCTTTTAGCTTCCATTCTGTTGCTGCCCTTTAAATATATTTTATTAAGTTAAAACCTGCAGCAGTTATCTTTGTACTTTCACTATGTGTGAAGAAGGAGGCAAAGTAAAGTTGGACTGCCAGATTGGCAAGTTAACTTTAAACTAAATGTGAATCATCAGCTTATGACTATACATTTAATCTGAACCATGTATATATGCTAAGAACAATAGGGAGCCGTGACTCTGCAGGTTGCCTGGCAACTTCACAGTGACGACAAGACTCCAGGAAGTCATGGTGCCCGGCCAAGAAATAGTCCAGTACATAATACCCCGTTTAAACCTAACTCGATTTTCCACATTGGTTTTTGTAAGAATTGAACTGATGAGATACAAAGTGTTAATTTGTGAGCTTCAGAGGTGTTGGTACGTAGATTTTGTTACTTTTGAACAAAGCCAGACTAGCCGTTTACCTGTTTCCACTCTTAAAGCTAAGCTAACTGGCTGTAGCTTCATATAAACATAGGAGTGGTATTGATCCTCTAATATAACTCCTAACAAGAAAGCAAATAAGTGCATTTTTAAAATGCATTTTTACTTCTCACCATAGATTGAAAGTCTGTCCTGCAGCACTTTAGTTAAGTTAAAATCCTTTTATAAATTCCAGAACACAGTGTGCAGCTTTTTTTTATGACATCTGTGCTGTAAACATTAAAAATGCTTTGGTTGCAAATGCAAAGTCTAGCAAAACATTTGTATTACATAAACACAGACATTGTTAGTCATTCGAAGCTTGAGCTGAGCAGCACTCACATTTTTAACAAACCAAAATGCTGATAAAAGCAGAGAGTGGAAATATGGGCAGTTTCTGTAAGTACTCGGCGGGGGAGCAACTCACACAATGCACATGCAAAACCCAAACACTGACTGCAGTGCTGACTAATGAATAACAAATTAATTCATTGAGATAAATTTAGTTCATTAGTGTTTGCCATCATAGTTTGTTGGGGATTTGAAAAGTTCAGTGCAATTTGTGTTTACAGAATTAATGGTTTCATCAGTCTAATTCTACCAGGAGGCGTCATTATTCCTCTGCTGCAAGGTAACTCTGACAGATAAAGTCTATCACTAGTCCTCCGCCACACCATCCTCATCGGTTATCACACAGTAAGATTTAGGAGGCAAGCAATGACGGGCTGGAGTGTTTAGCATCTATTTGTAGATCATCTGTTCGTTTAGAATATCAAACTATTTTTTCTATTAGTTTCTGCATTATTATCTGTGTAAGAGGGCGGAGTTAACACATATCAAGTCCCACGTTTCTCGGTGGAAGCAGAGGCAGGTTACACCGTCTTTATAAGCAGCAGGATAGATGACACAGGGAACTAGAGCAGTGCAATTGTCTGTAACATCACAAGAGCCCCCCCTCCATTGCACCTACTCAACTTCCAAGTGTGTGTCAAGCAGGGAAACTGACAGCTTGACAACAAGGTTTTCATCTCATACCCCAAATCTCTCCACAATCAAGCACCAGGAAGCAAAAAAGAACAATTGAGGGGCGGTATTGAAAATGTGAAGCCAACCTCTCAGATAAGGCTGTCTCTGTAGGTGCCCTGCTAGTTAAACATAGCCCAGCAGCCTCTCACATCCCCATTTAGACACGAGTTTGTCACTTGGGAGGAGGTCGTTCCGGTGACAGTGATGAGGAGGCCCAGACGCCAGACATGCTGTCAGCGCTCGTTAAGGTCAGCTCATTAAAGAATGAAATAAATAAACTGGTAATGGAAAGTGTGAGAGAGGTAACAGTGCAGAGAGACGTCTCTGTCTCCTCCTGCTCCGAGGAAGAATCCAGCGAGGGAGATGGATTGTAGCGATTGAGCTGTGAACCTGTGCGACACAGCTGCGTTTTCTGCAGCTAATGATTCTTTACAGAAAACGGATCAGAGCTAAACTTGCACTTGTCATGTGTCACAGAGCCATGCAGCTGTTCTCTCCCCCACCCCACGTACAGCAGCCCGCTCGGAGGCTGCCGCTGATCAGAAGATGCTGTAGTAGAGGGGAGCGGTGTAGAGATTTGGTAAAGGGGGGAGGCAAGGCTCCAGCTAAAGATGCTGATGCTGATTGATCATAGTCAGAAACATGGCCCATTGGAGATGAGAGGGGAGACGCATACACATAGAAATGCTTCGGAGACAGACTGATCTTTAAAAGTTTGACATAAACCCATCAGCTGCCAGTCACTCAAAGCTCACAGATTGCTGATGTGTTGTTTTTTTTGAGAGGGTGCACACATAACAGGAGCATGCACCACAGCACCAGAACTTTATATTCCTCCCATCACTGGAAAGAAAAGTTTTCTCATGGTGCTCTTTTTAACAGAGGGCACGAAAAGTACAGATTGCTGCCAAAAAACACACAACAATTAAATGTTTGCTAGTTTCACTCCAGTGGCCTCGGAAACATCTGTTGGATTTGCCTCTGTGGTCACTGGCAAAATATCAAATAGGAAGCGAGTGAGAAGGGGGGAATAAATAAAAGCTGTGATCTGGGAAAAAATAAAGCATCAAAATGTTGCAGAACAATGTACAGTACATAACACATACAAGCTCCTAACAGGTTGAATATGGAGGACTGATGACTAAGCACTGTGGTTTGTTTCTTGTCAAATGAGCACAATAAAAACATGGACTAACAGGACTATAATGGGTATATGGTTGGTTCACAGGGGCAAAACAGTTACAGTGTATTGTCATAGCAAAGAACAAACGTTTCAGGGGTCTGATATACGTTGAATACAATGGAAGATTTCAATGATTTATTTTGGACTTTATGGGAGCACTATGCCCTTGAAAAACAAATCCATATTTCGGCTCAAAAACTCTCCCAAACTGAGTTATTAATGTGAGGTTGCACTGGGCATTGTGAATATACAACTTTCCATTTGTCATTTTGGTCCCTGATACTATTAGTCCTCCATTTTCCAGTTGAAGAGTTTAACTGAGTGGAGATAAAGCATATTCAATTCCATCCATTTGTTCATTCCCCGCTCACAATCCATCCTTCCACCGGATAAAACTGAGCATTCAATACAAAAATTCACCCTGCCATCTGATCGGCTGTACTATTGCAAACAAGCAGGCCTTCCAGCACCTGTTCACTCCTTTTAGAATACAACCTCTTAGTTTTATTTAAGCCAGAGAAGAAGGGAACGCATTACATCTGTGTGCATGCTACTGCTGCACTCTGCGTACACACACATAAAGTCGGAAAATGGGTTGTTTTAGTTAAATCCAAACTAGTCCAATAAAGCAATTACAGTAAAAGCATGAGGTTGGAGTGCTCATGGATTTTTGATGGGCATTTTGGACATTCTGAATGCCAAATCCTGCATATGTCAGCAGCACTGAAACTATGTATATCTGGGCAACAGTCAAACTTAACATATGTCTCAATATTTACCCCAGCCTCAGGGTGCACGTTATTGGTCGGCCAATGAATCTGGCCTGTTAATGAGATATTTCACATTTTGAAATAAGTGGCATCAGTTGATAACTGTGTTCACAAGGCCCAAGACAAAAGCGTCATGGGTCATCCACACGACAACTGAACATTTTTTAAACAATTGTCCAATTTTCAGCCTACAACTAAACACAGGGTAGACAAAGAACATGCAGAAAATAACAGTGTTCAGCAATCATGTGTTTCATTTTGGTATTAAATTGTTTTATTTTATCAGATGCAAAAATAACAACATGATATAAAAACCCATATCGGTCATAGCCATGTTGGCTACAGTCCCGACCCTAAACCTTTCAGTTAAGTAATTAAAATTTCAATAAGACTTTGTTGTCAAGTATTATACAAAGCACGTAATAATTATGATTTAACTCTTTCCATATAAATTTGCAATTAAAGGGGCACACCATCAATCTTACACAGGCAGTTTAATTGTCATAAGAGTACTACTGTAAAAATGTTGTACAATGTACAACATTAGAAACTTACCTTGATGATGTCATATGGGTATCTAGGATTTGGCTTGGAGACACATTTTTTACCAAAAAGTTTTATAAACAAGCTTGGACATGGGCATTTACCAGATCAAGAAGGGTCTAATGAAAGACACTATTGGGTTGCATGTTGGGAATTGTAGGATCCAATGGTTCAGGAGCTTAAGCCATTGTAGGGACTAAGTCATGATTCATGCTCCATCAATTTCCCTTTTTAATCTGTCTCTTTGGAGTTTATGGAAATAAACGATTAAATATGTAACCCAATAAATCATTTAGTCTATGAAATGTCAGAAACTGGTGACAAAAGGCCATTGCAAGGCGACATCTTCAAATTGCTTGTTTTGTTTGACCGACAAACCAAAACCTAGATTTCCTAATGTCATTTATATATACTACTGTGTGTTTATTTATATATATATATATATATATATATATATATATATATATATATATACACACACACACACACAAACTGCATACAATAGGCAATCATCTGTCAGTGGTGTTCTCACTCTATTTTGCCTCCAGCAGCCTCTATCAGTCCCTATTTCTCTTCACAAGAGATGTCTGTCGATACTCCTTCCTCCATGCACCATGACGAGAGGAATGGAGCAGGAGCAGTGATCAATTACAGATATGGCCCCAAGCACAGGGTTTACTAACAAAAGAGATTTCATGCGCTGTTAAAGCTATTGAGTGGCCAGTGGATTAGCTCATACTTCACATTAACCCTGAAACTCGACGGCAAAAGGCCCACTTAACAAATGCACCACAACCTATGCCACATGGACCCACTTAGGCTCTGATAGCATCAGTGGTAATTGAGACACTTCAGCGGCGACAAACAGTGGCATTTAGACACAGACGTTTACTGCAAGGTTATCCAAACACATGCTAACAGTGGCAGCGCGCTCCAAATGCAGAAACATAGGGGTGAGGTTACTGTAGGGGCATTTTATGATTGAGGGAATGCCGATGATTTTTTAATTCCGAGTGCAAATAATTCACACAGCTGTTCATTGCTGTTTGATTCTGAATCATTGACATTGTTTCAGATCTCCCTGGTGAGCATATTTGATCACACATCCCACACAATACTTTAAATCTTTAGCTGTTAAAAAACAACCATTGACTAGGTGATATAGATCCACTTAATTGGATTTTTCAGTCCAAAGTAGAAGCTAATTATCTAAACACTGGCTACGCTTTGAATACATCCGTAACAAGATGCTCTTCCCCCTGTAGATAGAGTTGAAAAACTTGCATTATTAATTTGACTGCTGAGTGACAAGTCATTTCTTTCCAGATAATGAGGAGCATTTAACATGGCATGCGCATGTAACATGGAATGTATTGTTAAAATGTAATACACAGTCTGCAGCTTGCTTTGTGTGTCAGTGTCTTGAAGATAGTTTCCAAACATTGTTCTTATTTGCAAGAATAGCACTTACTGCAACAGAGAATGTTTCTTACAATGTTTTTAGGGCACATCATCCATCATCATTGAGTTACAATTAGATCGGATTGTGTCATTTGTTTGCTTACAGCAGTTGTTTGCTGACTCTCATGTTCCCCAGGAAAAATACAGCAGAGGAAAAAAAAGAGAGTGGAGCGAGGAAAAACTGAAACATTTTCAAAAACTCAACATTGCTTTCATATCTTGTTGTTTAGTCTTCCCTTTACTATTCATAGTGCACCCATAAAATGCAGTGTGATTTCAACAATGATTAAATGCAGTGTGATTTTTATCTTATATGTGTATTTTATATATATATATATATATATATATATATATATATATATATATATATATATATATATATATATATATATATATATATATATATATATACTGTATATATATATATATATATATGTATATATATATATATATATATGTATATATGTATGTTTGTGTGTATGTATGTATGTATGTATTCACTGAAACTATTGCTTCTCCAAATGTATATAATGTAAATAATGATTAAAAAGCTTAATTCGCTAATGTTTTCACACAGGTACTGTGCAATCTAATTCTCAACTGATTCATTAAAACAATCTAAATTTAATTCAAACACTTCCTTTAGCGTTTTTTTTTCCAACCACCCTTTGAACAGTAACACATCTCTAGTTAATATCTGTGCAATCAGCACTAACAACTTAACGCTTCACTGAACTATTGTTGATTCATGAGGTAACGGTTCAGCTGAGAACATTTTCCCTGACATGGAAACCAAAGTGAACAGAGTTAGTTCCAGTGGTCTACAAAACGTCTGCACATACACAACTATGTAACATGAAACAATGACTATAAGGTTAAAGTGCTGATTCCCAGCTTTGATCTGTTTGAATCTGCATCAGAAAACGAGTGCAGGAGTTCTACCCTTTCTTATACATACAGTAGTCTCCCACTTTTAAAGGACAGATACTACAGGAACAAGTTACTGTCTGGTTTACCAAATGTAGAGTGCTGAGATAAAGCCTGACATCCCTCCCCTCAGGGCTATTTCACAAAACCAAGATAAGGGATTAATTTGGAATTTCCCAGTTATCCTGGCTTAATTTAGCCTTGACTCAGTTTCACAAAAACAGAGACACCTAAGATACCATGGAGAATTATTCTGTACAGCTAGCCTGGTCCCGACCAGCCTTTCCTATTCACTCAGCAGTGGCTTTACTTTATTGGTATTAGCCTGCATTAAAAACCAACAGGTGCATATTGCTGTTCAGTTAAGTACTGTTATTATGTAAATTTGTGACTATTCTTTTTTTATAATTCATGTGACATAGTTACTGTTATATCGCTGTTTAATGACTGCGGTTCATATTGTCGTTAGACGTTTGATGAATGATGAATATATTATGGCAGTTGTTGAGATAATTAGAAAAGGCTGATAGAGTTGCCAAATGTGTTGGGCAATATATAAAGTGCAGTACATGTGTGTTTCTATAGGGGACCAATGCAACTTTGATTATTTTAATTGTTTAATTGTTTTGTATTCTTTAACAAAGGATTCAATAAATTGGCATTCTTTTTACACAATTTGTGTTGTCCAGTAAACTGGGACTATTATTTGGTAGGATTGTACAATTTTAAGAACATAACCTAATTATACAATCCTCCCAAATTATAGTCTTAGTTTACTGAACCAATAATTATACCGTATAGTGCAGACTTACAGTATGTACATTCATGTAACAGTAAGGAGAGGACACCTCATTGGTGTTTGGCCTTATATTTTGGAGGGGGGGAAATAACTGATGAATTTCACTCTGTTACATTCATGTTTACAGAGTGCATTATGTTTATCACGTCATTCTCTTTATAGTTTCTAGATTGTAGAGTCCAGTCTCTTCAGTGTCTTTCTTTTCTATGTCCATATGTAAAGAAGGAAACATTTGAGACAATGCCTGGGCGATAATAGCAGACCGATTTAATGATAGTCTAAAAATATACATTTATCAACTACTGCTCTTATTCAATGAGTCACTTGTCATTTGCAAAAACAAACAGTTTTACACTTTCGCAGTGGAAGTTAATATGACTCAGGTAATTCATACTTTAGCCCATGAGAGAGTGGGAGAAACAGAGTGAAAGAGATATTTATGCATAATATTCTATCGTTGTAGAAAATTGATCTTCATGGTAAATTTCCTAAGTAACATTATCTTCTGCTCACTCTTAAGGCAAAGAGTACAACTGTTTATTTGCGCAAATGATTAGTAGCCTAATCCTTGAATGGTATAATTATGACGGTTTCAATTCAGAGCAGTGGTCAGTAAAAGTATTTTTTTAGGCCAGAGTATTTTTTCCCCTATCCCAGAATAAATAAACGGTGTAGCCAGACCATACTCCAGCGCTGTGGAGATAGGTCTGGTATTAATGACAATGTGTTATGGTTTTGGTGTCATGTCTTGTCTTTTATGTTCTGTTCCCTGTTTATTACTCTGTTTACTGTTTCATATCATGGTCCGTGTTTGCTCCCTTGTCTTGTCCAGTTGGAGGCTAGTTCCTGTCTTGTGTCATCCTGTGAGCGTCTGTTCAGTTTCCTGTTTTATTTTGACAGTCTGGGTTTTCTGTTTTGTTGTGTCTAGTTTTATTTCCTGTGTTTTCCTGCTCTTGTGATTACCTGATGTTTTCCACCTGTTTCCCAGCCCTTGTGTCACCTGCCTCTTGTTTCCTCGTTACCCAGTGTATTTAGTCTTTGTTTTCCCCTTGACCTTTGTGAGATCATTGTAGTGTTTGTGAATGTTTCAAATCTTCACTAATATCAGCTGGTTTATTTCCTAGTTGAGGCTAGTACTTCAGCCATCTTCACTTCTTGCCCCCTCTGAGGGTTTTTTGTGTTTAGTCTGGCCTTCAGCAAGTGCGGCACATGAAACACATGATGTCTAATTCACTATTTGGGCCTGACAAACTCCTTGTTTGTTAGGATAATTGTCCGTTGCATTGTCCAAAAATTGAAGACCACTATGTATACAATGGGCTATGAACCTAATGCTCTTCACCCAATAGGGGCGAGACGTCTTCCCAGGAAAAACAATACCATAAGTTATTTCAACAATTGCCCCAAAAGAACATATGTCTATGTTCCAACTGCGTGCTTAGGTAGGAGGTTGAAATGGATGGGTTGGTCTTCAAAAGATCCGACTTTAATACAAAAAACTGGTGTTGGTTTCTCATTGCCTAAACCCCCTAAACCTAAATTGTGTTGTAATGGGCCCGGACAAAGTATTTGGAGGACTTGTAGGGATTTGAGCACCTTCAAACCCTTAAAACTGAAAGTTGGCACTTTATCCTAATGACACTGACAGTGTGCAGGAGTACAGAGCCTGTACAATGAAAAATGTGTCATGATCCCAATACATAGAGACGCCACTGTACAGATTGAGACCTGTTCCATGCAGGATTTAGATGGTTTATACCGGTCGAAACAATGCAGTTTTCAGTTACTCGGGGTAAATAGTATGTATTTTTTCTTTTACCTAAAGTTGCTCTACTGAAATGACCTGGAGCATCTAATTCTTCTTTCATTGTGTACATTTACATGCACACCAATATTCCACTATTATTCCAAATATGACAATATTCTGAATTTGATACATGTCATGTAAACAGCATTCCGATTGGATATTCAGAATAAGGCCTTATTCCGAATATAGCATTTACCGATTAAGACGTGGGATATTCCGGTATTATTCGGGTTGTAGAGGCATTCTTTGGACAATTATACAGCACATTCGGAATATGAGTCTCAATCATAGACAGTTAAAATAATGGACCAACAGATCCCGTTGTTCTGTACAGAGACCAGTGAAGGATATTAGAAGCACTTTTCCGGTGATGGCCAGGTGTTACTGCGCAGCCTCCAACTGAGCTTGACGACGTAGATGTGACTTGAGCAACCTGTCTGAAAGTTGTAAGTCTTCTGGTAGCTGTGCCCAGAGAAATCTCAATCATTCCCAATCAGCAGAGACGGAGAGCATAAGTATTTGTTAGGAGATAACATAGACACAGGCTAATTACTGCTAACTAACATGCTAGTGCTAATGCTAACATTAGTAATTAAACCTAAACAGCTAATGTTAGTCAAAACTGTCTGCGAGCTTATCCTGGCAATAAGGTGATTTGTCGACTTTGCAACAACAAATCGCGTTGTTATGACCTTTTATACATTGTTGTGTTTCTTTAGAAATAATAACAATGCACAAATAGAGTCTTGAAACACTTTACAGATGTAAAGTTATTCACTGTCAAAGTGGCGCCAAAATTAAATGGCAGTCAATGGAATGCTAACTGCAGGTGATTGCTTTGTAGCATTAAAATGGCGCCATGGGTGCTAAGCTTAGAGAAGAGAGGCTTACCCCCTTTAGCTCAGTCTGGGTTTTTACCGCAGGCTTATGGTCAGCTCTGTGCATTGCTATGGTTGCTGTAAACAAACCAACCAGCCAACAGTTTGCAAGGATGCAGAGCCACCAAGAAGGAGAAACACAGCTACTTTTAAACATGATCAAAGACTTGGATATCAACAGGTTTTTGGATACGCGCACACATCGCTCATCCAACCTTTTCCAGAAGCTGGTTGAAGGAATGAAAGAGGGACACTGTGCATGGTCCAACAATTCTACTCAAAATGTTTTTTGCACGGCTACAGTACATGTAAATGTGAGTATTAGTGGAATATTCATTTTTATTAGCCATGTAAACAGCTTAGTCAGAATATCGTCTTTTTCGGCATAAGGGCAAAACCCGGAATATTATGTCCATGTAAACGTAGTCACTGTTGCTCTCTTGCTTCAGGCATTTAATTGTCTTAGCAGCTGCAATAACTAACTTGGGAAATGAATGCATGTAGCATGAAAAGAGGACCAGTTTTTCCCAAGATCCGCATCCTAAGCTAGAGATTACAGACGCTTTTGATCTGTTCTTATACACAGATTTGTGTGAGTGCATTTCCCTCTGTTGACAATGGGATGAAAAAAATGAAGCGATTAGCGGGACCAGAAATCTAATTACACTGATCCAGAGGCTGCTATGTTGTGCACAAGCACATGAAGTCTAGTGCACATTTCCACACACAAGCGCATGCACACACGCATGCACGCACACATTTAAGTAAAGACTAAATCATTTTTCTTTGTTTAGAATGGATAAAAACATATTGAACAGGTGCCGTCTGGAAACACAGCAGGTTCTGCTTGTGTGAGTGATTATCGGTGGCTGACTGGAGTGATATCACAGGGTATTCTGTCTTTATTTACTCATATTGATCTGCTTGTTGCAAAGGTCCAGACGAATGTTGGAGGGGAAAATTGAAAGCAATTGAGTCTGACGCAACATGGTGTCTGATTCTTGTCGCAGGTTAAACAGATGCTCTGCTCCTTCTACCCATAAACCACCTGTGCAGTGACTGTAAAACATCCCTCCTAACCAACGCGATAAATAATGAGGACATGAATGAGAATTCTATTACCTGCTAATCTACATTCAAGGACTTCTGCTGTGCGGTATGCCGTGTTGTTGCTGAGAGTATTTTTTATTTTTTTTCTGAAGCACCTTAAAGGACAAAAGCAGGTTCTTACAGGTTCTCATGTAATTGGAAATCCATGTATACCCTGTGTCTCTTGACATTTCAGTGGTGCTTCAGCTTTAATATTGCCTGAAATTATGTTTAGGTAAACCTCCAGTGAAAAGAAACAAATGGTTTTAAAGAGACTAGATATGAAGGCATTATTTAAATTTCCATCATTATTATTATTATTATTATTTACTTTTTGTGGCTTTAAACTTTCAACATATTTTGAATATTTTACATCTTGGAAAGAAAATATTTTCTGTGTTTTTTACGGATGTTTACATTCATGTCACATTTGATAACACTGGTAATTGAAACTACAGAAAATGTTATGTTGTGCAGTGGGGAAATAATTAAAAATCGTAGAATAAAGCACCCATTCAGCAAACAATCTGCCCCTGTGTGACTAACATACAACAACAACAATAATAAATAAAGTTATTAATACAGATGCATCAATGTGTAAGAGGCATTTTACTCTTATAATTGGAAAGGAAAGAAAAAAACATTCAACTATGTAGTTGAGCATTTGTTTTAATTTTTGTAAAATATGTTGTAAAAACAGTTATTTCCATTTGAATATTTATTTATATTTTTGAACTTTAGAAGAAAAAATCTCTCAGTGCTGTCAACTCAACATGACAAGGAGGCCCAACTTCAAAGTGTTGTATTTTATTTTATGTTATGTAGAATTTGAATCTGAAAATTGAATAGTAATGAATATAGTGCCAGTAAAAGTAAATATTTGCTTTAAAATGTAGTGGAGTAGAAATATAGCATCAAATGTGTGTGTGTGTCCACATCTTCTACATCAAATATGAATCTTCCTCCATAAATCCTCTCAATACACTATCATGTGTTTCCTCTTTCCCCTCCCTCTCCTGTGTGTGTTTGTACAATGCTGCTCAATGTGCCGTGACAGAGTAAATGCTGACACCAACACCTGTTCCCCAAAGGTCTCTGGAATCAAACACACACACACACCTACATGTACGTACAGAAACACATGCAAAACCGCTTTCCTTCTCTATCAGGGTTTTGGTTTCATGTATTCCTCTTACCGCCATAAATGCACAGATCTCTCCAACACAATATCCACTTATCCTGTTTTGTTTCAAATGCCTTGATTGTTGGCTGCCATACATTATTCATATATGCAACCTCTAGTTCTCATAAAAAGTTGCCCTGTGCTTGGGTGTTTGTTTGCGTGTATCATTAATGCATTGCTCTGCTGGGAAAGAAAGCATCACCCCAGGTCTCTGAGCATTAGCGACCCCGCTGCCCACACAGATGTCACACCACTGTAATTAGCAGTGAGAGGAGCAGCCTTTGGCAGTGCTCACTGTGTAAAGTCATTGAAGAAGCCAGAATAATATGTATGTTTGCTTTTTGTTGTTGTTGTTTCTCATTATTTTCTGCCCACAAACAAATATTACCTTCTTGGCAATTTGTCATTATCAGAATTACTGCGTATCATCGGTAGGTAACGAGAGCTGGAGGATGGATTGTTAGAACTGCACAAACGAGACCCCGGGGAGAGCATCAGAAATGTAAAAAGCAGGATAAATTACATGGAAAAGCTGTCGAAATTTTCAGGAGCACTTGTAGATAGTGAAATGTCCACTTATGACAGAAGTTATTTCCAGTCTTTCCGAAGGAACATTATCTATAATACTGGTACATAAATGCAAAGTTGGCAGAGAAGTGGGAAACTTTTCCATTTGAAGCACTGAAGTGAAAATGAACCTGTAGAGCTGGTGAAGGGAGGATACAATTATTTGTTGTGCAGATGATGTTAGGGGAGGGGGGGTAAACTTGCTGATTCTCATGAATTTAAAGAGGCTACTTTACAGGGTTAATATACATAAATGCCTCCTTAGCAACCACACTTTTATACGACTGTCATGCAAACATTTTTATATTCATATTGGTTGTACATTCACCCTGTTTTATTACCATCTTAACAACTTCCCGTTATGGAATCACAGCAGCAAGGATGACGAGATAACCGGAAAAAAAATCTTAACACAGATGACTTTTTACATCATCTGTGCTGTTCAATGGCGAAAGTAATTTTACGGAAAATCTTTACATTTTCCCTGCAATAGATTTTGATATTTTTCATAATATTCTTCTCATGGTTGAAATAAGTAGATAAACGTATCAGTAGTTCAAGATACAAAGAAAGTTGCATGGATGTATGGTTTATTTGCAAAGTATAGTGCTTTAAAGGTCCCATGGTATGAAAATTTCACTTTATGAGTTTTTTTTAACATTAATATGCGTTCCCCCAGCCTGCCTATGGTCCCCCAGGGGCTAGAAATGGCGATAGGTGTAAACCGAGCCCTGGGTATTCTGCTCTGCCTTTGAGAAAATGAAAGCTCAGATGGGCCGATCTGGAATCTTGCTCCTTATGGGGTCATAAGGAGCAAAGTTACCTCCCCTTTCTCTGCTTTGCCCGCCTAGAGAATTTGCCTGCCCATGAGAAAAAGAGAGGCATTATGGCTTTTAAAGGAGCAAAGTGCCAGTTGGTCAAGGCCACACCTTTCTTTTCCCTTGGACGTTGTGTGCCCTCTAGCTGCAAGGCATCAGATTCAGTTATGTTCTGCTCAACTGTTTCAAACCTAATGTCTCAATTTGTTCTCTGAAATCCTACTTTTTGCCAACAATATCAGCCTTTTCCCATGTTTCAACAGCTACTGAAATGTTAAATAAAAAACAATCAGCAGAACTAGTGAATTTTGGTGAAACTATGTTGTGCTATGTGAAACCTTGTGTGATGCAAACAGCAAATTGTATTTTATATTGAATATTTGTTGTACTGTACATGTAGGCCTATGTGTTTGTAATAAAAATAATGAGTAAAAAAAGACAACATACAGACTCCAGATTTAACAAAACATTTTGTGATGGTCTACTTAACCTTATCTGGCAAAATCCCCATAAAGGATTCAAGGAGATAATCTTTCAAAATTTAATTAACAGCATATTAAAAAAAAAATCTTCATTTTTTTTACCAAATAGACTGAAACTCTTGTAAATGTTTCTTCTTGATAAATCACTTTGAATAGGACGACCTTCTGTCTCGTTTGAGTATATAATAAGGTGATGAATTCTAAATTGGTTGATATACCGCATTATGTAATAAACTATTCAAATGTGAGCCAAAGCCGTTAGCCTTGCAACAGTTTAAGTTGTCCCACGAATCTTAACTAGTGTGTCTTCTTCTGTTAGATCTTAGCCACCATGCAATAACATGGCTGTTTTCTCTCCCCTGAGACTTTTTTTCCCCAGACTTCCCATTCACACTGACCTCCAGTCAGGGTCTGGCTTTTAGCAGTGTCACAGATTCTTGTGAGGGGAACAGCCTTGTGAGTTTGAAGCCTCTGAGAGCGTCCAAGGGTGTTGGGTCAGAGAAGGTCTGCCTGCCTTCCAAGGATTGTCCCCCGGAGGTGCCGGCTGGGGCGCTACGAGGCTGCACGTCCCTAGGCTAAGTGCTCTGTCCTGTGTCACTGTGAGAAGAGGAGGTTAGGGTCTGGTTGAACTTTGAAAGCATCAGTCTTCTGATGTTGGTCTGATGTCACGAAGGCTAGATGAGATCAAAGTGAAGAAAGAGTGGACACGGAGCTTGTTTGATACCTGGAAACTGATTAGGACAGAATGCAAAAATGTGAACAGCCCCAACTCGTCCCTCATTGCCACGATCCAAGAAAAAAATCAAAATCTGACTAATTGCCCAACTTTGCGGAGGAAAGATGTTGCTACACATCTGATAGGATGGACATTTTGCAGTGTATTGGTGCCTGCAGCCATTAAACAACTGATATTTTTCATTTCCAGCCATCGATTGTGATGTGATTTTTATGGTCTTTGCATTTTTTATTACACCACTGCAGTGCCCATTTGGAGTGTGTATTGCAGTGAGAGCATCCTTCTCTCACTGCAATTAAAAACCAAGTTTCTCTTTTTGCATCACAAAAAGATTTGATTTTGAATCAAAAAGTTTTGCTTGTGAGTGAAAAAGTTTAGAGTGAAAATGTTTCTATTGTTGGGTTTGACTGGGTATGGCCAGCTCTGGTAGGCGGCGTCCAGTATCTTCGCCTAAAACGACACTTGACCTCCCGGCCGTGTTTGTGCTTTTTGGAGAATTTTTTATGAAGATATCCGACACATAATGTGGCTTGCTGCATGTTTATTTGTGCTAACAGACCCTCCAATAAGTCTACGCTGCAGTTCAGAGGTTGGAAAATAAAGGTTTAATTAAAATAAAAACTCTTATTCAAGCCATTTTTGACTCTCTCATTTTTGACAAAACTTTAGACTATAAACTATTTGACTTGATTTGACTGTACAGATGCTCTTACAACAGCGTGCTGCGTGTGACGTTTTTTGCGTATGGGGGTCATATGAAAGATTCACACACATATGCACACACAGAAAATCATTGATTTATAGTTAGTTAGATGCCTCCACATAACACATTGGTTGTGCCCGTTGCTCTTCCAGTTGACAGTGCCCTAGGCCAATGTGAATTGGGGTATTTGATTAAAAATGATTTAAAGGCAAATGATTGGTGATTGTGCTTTATTTTGTTGTTGCGCAAGAGTCGGTGTAGGCACATACTTAAAACAAAAGTAATATGATTTCATTTGATTTTTGTCTACGACTTCAAGTGATCATTTTTACCGGTGTTTTTGAATTTAGTCATTTACACAAGGCTTGTGTTGTGTTGTTCTGTTGCACTGATTTTGCATTGTTGCTGTGTTTTTGAATTGTTTTTATGTGCTGTAAAAATTGGACAAATCATTGTTTTCAGAATCCTTTTGTTGCAATGACAAAAAACTCACTAATATATACAGTATTTACCACTCACCTGTCCAAAGGTTGAGAAAACCATTGAAAAGCGCTTTTGTGCACTACTGATTTTGGAGTTATGTATTTGAGAGTGACTGCTTTGCTGTAAAGTGTAATTCGTCTAGTCCCTGTTGTATTTTAGTGTTTGCTAAGTCAAAATGTCTATGTTAAACATTGAAGCTATGATTTTGAATGACAAAAGAAGAACAAAGTAAATCAACACATAAAAACAGATGTCGAAAATGATATTGGCATATTGTTGTCGGAGACGATATGTGCTAAGTGAGTCACCTTTTTTTGAAATCATTGCATTCACAATTATAGTAAAAAAAAGAGAAAAAATAATTATTGTCGAGAGCTTTGTGTTTTTCTCTGCCTCACCTGCTCTCCACCAACACACAGTCACATTCACAATGAGGGTGGAAATCCTGCTGCAAGTTTTAATCAGTCAGTCTTTGTCTGCCTTTCTGTGTAGTGTCGTTCAGCAAATGAAAAGTAAGCAAGAGATTTATAGAGGCAAGACACTGACAAAGACGCTGCAGTTGTTCCTACTGACTACAGAAATCTCTGTGCAAATCTTCCTTCGAGGTTCCTGATAAAAAATCATCAGAGTTGGACAGCTTTATTTGTCACCACATGACAACTGACAAATAACCTCCACGGCCCGCACATCTGAATGTGGCAGACACACAGGTGGCTACTGTGTATCTTTGACTCCATTTGGTGCAGCATCTCTCAAATTTAAAGCAATGTTATTTACTACCTGAGCTACAGCTGCAACAGTGGCTCAGCAGCTGTAAAACTGCTACAGCCTGAATAAAGAAGGGTAGATGATCTCAACCAATATACAACAAAATAACAACAATAATATGCCATTTGCTGAATGTTTTTATCCAGATCACCTCACAGTACTGTGAGTGGGTACATTTTATGCCAACACAGTAGGAATAAAATCCAACAGTAATACCAACTATACTAGATTACACAAGCATGAAGCACTAGTATAATAATTACAAAAACAAGAACTGACTATTGAAGCACAAAATACTATTATGTCAGTGATTGTTTGTGAGCCACAAGGTATTGGGGTTTATTGCTCCAAATAACAAGTTATGGTAAAGTCACTATGTCCTAATGCTAGGAATAACAAGCTCTACACTTCCAACTCAAGAATAATGCTGCATCTTTATTTTCATCTCTTCAACATGGATCATCAACTGGTGAGGACGCTGACTTTTAGCCCAGGACATGCAGCTTTAGTTTGTCTTAGCATCATGACATGTACTGTATGTAGCCATCACATTTAAGACTTGTTAACAGGGTTCTCAGTTTGAAATGAGTGAGCTGGAATTATGAAAAGTCACCCGGAGATGACGTTTTTCACCTAAATCATGGAGCTAACGTTCGCCCAATAAGCCAGCATTTCAGTTGACAAAAATTAAACGCAGGAGGACCCATTGTTTCAGTAAATCACTCAGAACTTATAGTTGTAAATCCCGACCCCTTCTCATGTTTGGGGAATTAATAAAATATCTTGTAGGACCGCGTGTCTACTGCTGCTTCAGGCTTTTGAGTAAGTAATCACATAGTGTTCGCTGTACAAGCTGTAGGATTCAGATACAATTGCATGCTCTTTTTTTTTTAAGAAACAAGAGCTACTTTTGTAGAAGATGAATCAGAAGTATTCACTGATAATTGTAGCCTATACCAAAATCTTGTTTACAAATATCGACTGATGTAGTGATTTAAATTAATCCTGTCATGTTTTCAATTACACAGCATGCTCAAGTTGGCTTGTTCCCACAAATAAGGTTTCTTCATGAGCAAGTCAATACTGAGCAGTTAAAATGTGTGAAATTGAATAGTTTCATCTCATTCGAGAGAGCAGAGTATTTATAGATCAAAGTGTAAATTTGCAGAATTGATATCTGTACTGATGGTATTTTCCCCCTGTACTCATATTACCTCAAGGTAGTGGGATGATAAGAAAATATTCACACTAAATTTTTTTTCATTATCAGATTTGAATTCCTTTAGGCCAAATTCCTTCCCTGCTTTGTTACTGCACATGCAGATTTTGAAACATGCTGCTCACATCTGTCCCCCCCCCCCCCCCCATTGCCTTATTTTCACTTCTACTTATACACTATGTTATCTTTTTGGACAGCTCTTATACTCAAATACATGTACCCCTGGCTTGATCGATTGCTTACACAGTGCTTCTATTCCTTATGCTAATCTGTTCTGTTATACCCTTAAAGAGGTCATCAACTGTAGGGGGCAATGGCATACACATTTATTCTTAAATTTGCAGGAATATAATATATTAAGCTTTTGAAATATATATAATATATATAAATGGAATTTATATTGAGAACATAACAGTGCTAACAGGAGTTCCCCTCATATTTACACCTCAATCTTCTTCCATCTGGTCTGTCATAAGTGACCTACATTACACACACGCACACACTTCCTCCCTCCTCTGACCCAACCTGTCTGATCTGAGCCATCCCAGGGCATTTAGCAGTGTTTGCCCCAGCTGAACCGTGGTCCACCTCACAGCTCCTCAGGGGGCATTTCTCATAGCTCAACCTGATCTGTGGCTCTCCAGCTGGGGCTGACATCCTCGGGGGATGAGAGGAGAGGTTGAGGATGGAGAAGGAGCGGCGACTTTGCTCCAAGACGACAGAGTGTGAAAAGCTCCTGACTTTGACAAGAGGACCCGAGGACCTAAACACACAAGCACACACAGTGACACAACCACCACTGCTGATACACACATGCATACGCTGACTTACGTAAAAGTGAATATGCAAATATGCCCAGGGCACTTAAATTGATACCCAAACACTTGTTTTGCATTAAAATCAAGGTCACACAGTTTCAATTAAACAGGACCTCTTTATTAATGGAAACACAGAATTATAAATGAACAGTGCTCAGGTTAGGGAGGCCATTTTAACTGTGTGTGTGTGGGAGTAGTAGACCCATTCGGATGGTAGTTTTCTGCCTCCTGCAGGTAGCTAATGACTGCATTGTATCTGGCTTGTTTATATGAACGAGATGTGCATAGTTGTTCCCACAGACTGCATTGCTAACATGAAGACATCATAGCAAAGTGATGTCTCATTCTTGTCTTATAGAGGTATAGAGGCAGACAGGCTATGCTATAAACTTTAAGAAAGCGTCAGGGGTTACTGTGCTTTGGAGTTAGTGTTAGGGATATGTGCTGTGCTATTGATGATGATGTGAATCTTCGTGCTCTCTGCCTGAGGGCAGGGGTTATAAAGAGGATAATCCCTGGTAATCACAATCAGCCCTGCATTTCTTCATAAACACAAGGAAGGCTATTCAGTCCTTGTGGTGAGGGCTATGTTGTTATCATGTTGATTCTCTGTACGTGAGTGTATGTTTGTGTTCTTGTGTGTGTGTCTGTGTTGTGAAGTTCAAACTCAGCCAGAAGCTCTTAGCGGGGATAATCACAGCCACAGACAGATCCAGATGAGGAGCAGGCTGGACCCTAAGAGGAACTTCTTCCACATAAAATACTTACACTCCTGGAGGTAACACAGGGGAGACTAATCTACTAATCACTGCCACACTATCAAGAACCAAAGCTGAGTACAGAGAGTTACACAACAAGGCTCATGTTCTCATAAGCTGTAGCCTCACTTGCCATCTTACAAGCAGTGAACGAAATAGCAAAAATAGCCATCAATTTAGTGAAGACTGTCAGAGGTGGGGGTTACATCTAATGGCCATTTTTAAGGGCCAAAATTTGAGGTATTGACAACGTTTTTTTCCATCATTATTGAGGGTTTACGATGTCCAACATCATTCTTAGACAATTTCCTGCATCTTGCATAAATCATGAGTTTTGTCACATTGCACTTGACGCCTTACAAATATTTGCAAGCATTTCTGTATAGTAATTGTGTAATCCTTTTGGTTATCTTGTCCACCCTCATACTTTAAATAAATAAATTAAAGTTTTTTAGCAACTAGAGAGCAGATCAACTATGTACTATACACATTTGACATATCACCAAGTAAAGTTGTTAGGGCAAACATGTTAGCAAATAATTGCCTTTATACACATCCAGCAGATATGGAACAACATTATCATCAAATTGGAGTTGTGTCTCTGTCCACCTGATGAATTTCAGTCTAATATATTCACTCTCCTTTTAGTTCCATTTTGGTCTCCACCAACACTAAAAAAAATCTCAACTTGTACCTACCTGCCCTGTGGTGATGAGCAGGTATCAGAGCTTTTTGCCCAAATACTTCTGCTTGCTGTACTTGACAACAGGATTAATAGGAGTGGAAACAATGAGCTGAAAGACGCTAATAAAGACACTAAAAATAGAGCTGAGGGCAACTGCAGAGTTGGATGTTAATTTGTTGTGTGATCCTCACAATTGTCACGTTCAGCATTACACATCTTTTGATCCATTGTTAATGTAAAATATATGGATTAGTGCAGCTGATGCATGTTCATCTATCTAAATTTGTGTTTTTGCAGAAAACAGTGGTCCATTTTGTGTATAAAAATGTATCCGTGAGTCTGGGGTTATTTTTTTGACCTCATCATGATAACCAGTAGCACTTCTCTTCTGTAATAGCCAGAGTGGTTGCACCCTCATTTTCTCTTCAGTGCTTTTACCCAGATGCAGCTGAGGGACAGCATGGCACTTACACATGTAGCTGCTAAAAGCTGCTCCCCATTGACTCTCACCTCTGGGTAACACAGATAAACATCCCGCTTTGGTCTCAGTAGGCAATGTGAATGTCTGTGTGTGTTTCTGTGTCAATGTAATAGTACACCGACCGTGCAAGATACTCTTTTTTTTTAAGCTGAAATAATATTCTAGCATTTAGACATACAGTGAGAAACATTAGCATTTTAAGGGTCATGTTGACCTGCTTTTCAACACTCATGACCATTATAATTAATCGCTGAAGATTTGTGCTAAAAAAACTTCCACTGGTGAGGATTATCATAATTATTCAAAGCCTGAAGCAATTTCAAGAAAACCAGTCACGTTTCAAAGCTGATGTCTGCCTCGTTCACCTGAGGAGGCTGTGACTGTGGGCTTGCCTTCTAAATCAAGAGACACCTCAGTGATAAACCCCGAATGTTCTGAATCAAAGACCAGAGCACTGAGATCGGCATCAGGTTCCATCGAACAGTTTTGCTCTCTGTTTTATAATTGGGGATAAGTTAATAAGTGAACGCATCAAATATAGCTGTTTATTTTTTTGTGGCATTTTAGGCTTTTATTGACAGGACAGCTGAAGAAATGAAAGGGGGGAGAGGGGGGAACGACATGCAGCAAAGGGCCGCAGGTCAGAGTCAAACTCGCTGCATCAAGGAGTAAACCTCTATATATGGCCGCCTGCTCTACCCTCAGAGCTATCTGGGCACCCCTATAGCTGTTTATTTTTAACAAGATGTGTGCGTTTGGGGAGGGGGCATGAAGTGTAGCCTGAGATTTCTGTGAAGATTATTTTTTCTCTAAGGTTTTCCACTGAAATTTGTTTTTAAAAACAATTAATATGTTGGTTGCTCAACCACCCAAATGATTACTTGTTTTTTCGTCTTTTGTTGACTGCACACAATCTCCTCCCCCCAGAGTCCCACTGGCCCCATGTTAATTATTTTGTCAACCCTCATATCTCTTTTAATTGTTGCGGGTTTGTTTATCGTGGAGATCAAATTGAGCTTGGAGAGATTGTGGGTGGCTGCCAACACAGATCAACCAGGAAGACTGATGAATGCACATCAAATTGTCTGACTATGGAAGCCACTGTGAGACACGCTGACAGTATTACTGACTTAAATGGATGTATGGATAGAATAATCATATTCATGCACCTAATATAGCCCTATTCAAAAGGGCTTTTAAACAAGTTTCAGACATGCAGAAATGATAACAGCTGCTCATCAAGCAAAGCCACTATCTTCCTTACATTACATTTAATAGCCTAAAGTGCTGTTAGCTATAAAACTGTTATTTCTGTAATGGAGAGTGAAATTAACTGGTTGCAGAATGATTCTCTGATGTCTGACAGCCTAAAGGAATCAAATCTTTAAACCAAAGCATCATACCTACAAGTTTGAATATAAGTAGCTCACATACAGGGGTGTATTTGTGGTGTCGAGTCTGATTTGTTATTGGAAGTTTGGGCCTCCAATCCTTTCCAAAATCCTATCTATGGACTTGCTCATATTTACATAATATCCAAAAATGATTTGTTCACATTTACTTTGTATCCTCTGTTATGCAGCTCAGAAATTCCAGTTGGAAACAGCTTTCTCATGTAAAGAATAAATATTCATTACTGTGTTGACGAAATTTCCTGCAGGCAAAGTCAGGCAAAAGGCAAAATCACTTTATTTTGGTCTTAAAATCAGGTAACAAGTTTAAATATTGCAACTCAACCAGACGCAAATCCAAATAACATTCATGCTGTTCAAGTAGGTATTTTTCTTAGAGTAAGAAAACATGTTTGTTTGTTTGTTTGTTTTGTTTTTTTATAATTTAAGTATGTAATGCTGGGAGACACTGCTTGGTACACATAATTAACCAAAGCTTTTATTTCTGCTTACACTCTTGTTTGTGAGATGGAAAAACAATTGCATTCACACTTGTACAGTTCTCTCATGGTTAATGGCTTTAGTCTCTGGTGGCTCTCTTGTACCTTTAAATGCTACAACTCCCTGAAGCATTTATGGCCAATACATATTCAAAAACTACAGTAATTGTAAAATGGAGAGAACATGTAAAATGTTTCTGATTGTTATGTGCTTTTTATCAAAAGATCTTATGCTGGGAAAACTCTACTATATGACTATATTTTCATGATATCTCCGATATGATATCTTATTTATAAAGCAAGTATTTTGTTTAAGTGATTGCACCCTGCTGACTGATGCTCGACATCCAAAAGAATCAAGTTATGCATTTTTATAAATGTAACATGTAAAAACTGGATGCTTTGCATACATTGCCTATTTTATCAAAGTAAGCAAGCAGCTTTTAAATGGCAATCTGTGACATTAAATCAGTGATGCAGTCAGTTTTATTGACACATCTGATAAGTAATAGTGCAGGTAAATAACTACACAAATAAGTACACTTAAAAAGATTTAGCAGTGTTTCATTTTTCACTGTTTGGCCATTGACTCAGCATCTCTGGTTGTGCTATCTATTCAGGCTATGATTGGAATATTTCTTTAAGCTTCTGTAGAAGGTCAGAAAAGTAATTAACCTTGTTCCGTGTGCATCAACAGAAGGACTGAGTTGAGGGTTCTTTCTCTCTCTCTCTCTCTCTCTCTCTCCCTTCCTCTAACACACACACACATACAGAGAGTAAGGTTGTACTTGAATGGGAGTCTGATGCTTTTTTTCCTCTGATTTAAATTAATAGAAATAAAGACAACATTAACACAAAGTCCAGTGTTCACATAAATGTACCCTTTAGAGACTGACACACAGACAGACGGACACTGACATTTAAATAATAGCACTTTTATTACAGGAAGCAGAAATGGGCCTTTTTCTGTTTGTCTCTCACTTTCTGTTGGCTGCCCTGTCCATCTCTTCTTCTTCACCCCCGTCCCCCCCTCCCAATGGACTGTTGGACTATTTCAATTTAAGAAATCCACATAGGTGTTGAGGGGGCTTTAATGGCAGTGTTATTTCTCTCTAGTCAGCTTAGTTGGCCGCCTGGAGACTTTTCACATAGGCTGAGTGATTTCTTGCTGTGCACCTAAATGCTGCAACTCTATCCTCCGACTCTCCCTCACTCCAGCACTTGTGTTTTTGCAAATAAGCTTGTTACATCACATAATGCTCCCCTACCCTTACGCAGCAGGCTATCGATTCTTGGACCAAACTGCTAATGTGAACAAATGTTTCACAGATTTTTCACTTTCTATTTCCTGGCTTACTTTAATTGTATGTGTGGGTCTTTAAAATGAGAGCTGGGGTTGCAACATTGTTCTTTTCTTCAGGTTTCGTTGTAAGAAATGACATTGGTGTTTGTAAGGCAGAGTTGATGTGATGAACTACAGTATGTTTGCCACACATTTTACACATTAAGAAAGCCTCAAAGAGTTCCTTTTTCTGAGGTACAGTGCCCAGTTTGGTATTTTCTTTTCCATTCGCAGCCAGGTTGTTTATAATGCATGTATCGTACTGCCATCACATAACGCTTTTGATCACAGAAGATGGATATTCACTTTCACGCATCATTTAACAAGAAGATGACAACTGCGGCTAGTGGCGTCAGATGCAACACATGCCTAAACAAACCTCCTCCAGATGCAGGGACGCTCGCTCACCCAACAAAATGCTGGAATAAAAAAGTATTTACAGCTTTCTTTTTTACAATATCCTCATTCATTGAACTCTGTTTTATTTTTAAGTGTCTCACAATGTCAAATGTAAGCATATAAAAACATATAATGGGTTATAGGAACATGTTTGTACAATGTAAGTATACTAACATCATTCTGTCATTTAAAGAGGTCATTCGGATCAGGTTTGGTAGAAGTTTGACGAGAATTAAAGAGTCCCTAAAATAAATCAGAATTATTGAACTTGTACATTTAGTGTAATAATATTCTATAAAGCTAGAAGAATAATGAAACCCTAAACTAGCTTGGCCTAATATAAGACACAAAGACTTTTTCCTCAGCTATCACCCATCAATCAGCTGATTGTGTTTTTATCATACAAACCTTATGATTTACACTTTCCAATGTGTCCACTGCAAAGTTCTTTTAAAATTAAGTGAATTAGATTAAACATTAACAGGGAGAGGGCCAGGAAAATCAAGGTAAACAAGCAGGGGATTCATATTTTATCTTTGTAATCAGATCATTGCTATTACATTTCTTTCTTTTTTTTTTATTTATCCTTTATTTAACCAGGTAATACCCATTGAGATTAAAAATCTCTTTTGCAAGGGAGACCTGGCCAAGATAGGCATCAAAATTACATCACATCATTACATACGTACAAATACACACACATGAAAACCAAATATGCACTTACAATGAAATCTCAATTAAAACATTGATATGTGCGGGAGTCCAACTAAAAGCTTCTCATTTTCAGCTTAAACATACTCAAAGGAACCAATTTACTAAATTTCAAGTTCTTCTGCAGCAAATTCCATGTAAAGGGGGCAGAGTAAGCAAAGGCCTTTTTACCCAGCTCAGTACTGACACGTGGGACAGAGAACAAGACAACAGCCTGAGAACGGAGAGAGTAATGACCAGTACTTTTTTTCATAAGAAGTGAACATAAATAAGATGGAAGCGCACCAAGAATAGCCTTATATATAAAAGTATACCAATGACAAAGCCTCCGTGTAGCCAAGGCAGACCACCCTACACGAGAATACAGCTCACAGTGATTTTCTCACTAGACAGAGGCGTAAATGATAAGCAGTCATCAATAACACTACCAAGATACTTATAAGTTGTAACAGTCTGTATTTCACGTCCATCAAGAGTAACCACTGAGGGAACATTCAGTGGCCTGTTCCGAAGGTCTGTGAAAAGCATACATTTGGTTTTGTCTGCATTGAGCACAAGTTTCAGCTGTAGCAAAGTATTTTGGACCACATTGAAAGCATTCTGTAAATGTGCAATGGCTTGTTTAAGAGAGGGTGCACAGCAGTAAATAACTGTATCATCTGCATAAAAATGAAAGTTTGCATCAGACACATGCCGATTAAGATCATTTATATAAATAGTAAATAAAAGAGGGCCTAATACAGAGCCTTGTGGAACCCCTTTAAAGATTGGTAAAATACCAGAGTGAACACCATCATGCTTAATGCACTGAGTTCTGTCACTAAGATAGTTTGAGAACCAAGAGACAGTTTTCTTTGAAAACCCCGATTTAAGAAGCCTAATCTTTAAAACATCATGATCAACCGTGTCAAAAGCTTTTGACAAATCAACAAAAAGTGATGCACAGTGCTCCTTCTTGTCACGAGCAACAGAGATATCATTTATCACCTTCATTGCAGCTGTGATGGTACTATGTTTTTTTCTAAAACCTGACTGAACTGAGGATAAAATATCCTGTACATGCAAGAAGTCTTTCATCTGATCACTCACCAGGGATTCAAGCGTTTTGGCCAAAACAGACAAATTAGAAATTGGTCTATAATTATTTAAGTTTGTCGGGTCACCCCCTTTCAGTAATGGGCAAACAAATGCAGATTTCCATATTTTGGGAATAGTGTTGCTCTTTAAAGTAACGTTAAAAAGGTACGTTAGAGGCTGTGCTACACAATCAGCAGCTATTTTTAAGAAATATATATAATACAGTATGTCTTTTGTATTGTTTGTGTTTTTTTGCAAGATTGCTGTATGAACTGCAGAATTGCTTAACGTGGGCACCGAAAGGAAGCAGATAGTGCTTCAGCAGCCAATGTGCAGTAAAAGATAGACAACTCAAATATGAAAAAAGAGGGCTACACATTATGAATAAAGGAAAAATCATCTTAAAGTAGTGCAAGAAAACAATGCCAGTGGAACTTAAGTTTCAGAGAAGAAATAAACAGTAAAGTTGTCAGATGGTATCAATGAATAAAAGCTGCAGCTCCTCGAGACCAACATTTGAGGCTGTGGTTCATAATTATAATACACAGGTCTGGTCTGTCTAACAAAGTAACATTAATTATACCATAACACTTAAACAAAGTAATCCAGAACAATAACTTGTTTTAAAAATACACTGTAAAATTATAAACACAACACTTTTGTTTTTGCCGCCATTTTTCATTAGCTGAACTCAAAGATCTACACAAAAGGCTTATTTCTCTCAAATATTGTTCACAAATCTGTCTAAATCTGTGCACTTCTCCTTTGCCGAGATAATCCATCCACCTCACAGGTGTGGCGTATCAAGATGCTGATTAGACAGAATGATTCTTGCACAGGTGTGCCTTAGGCAGGCCACAATAAAAGGTGCAGTCTAAAAGCAGTTTTACTCTCTCTCTCTCTCTCTCTCTCTCTCTCTCTCTCTCTCTCTCTCTCTCTCTCTCTCTCTCACTCACTCACTCACTCACTCACTCACTCACTCACTCACTCATAAAAATTGTGGGAATAAACAAAAGTGTTGCGTGTAATTTTGTTCAGTATAGTATGATGACAGCAAAAAGCAGTCCTCAATTTTTTGTCAAATGTATCATGTGAAGTGCTACTTGAGTACACACCAAACACACATTACTGGGACTTCTACAGATGAACATTTAAAGCTATAGAGTGTAGTTTCTGTCGCCCACATGAGGAAGTCTACGTAATGACAACAAAACTGTCGGCACATACACATGATACAAGCCTTCCGTGATTGCGCACAGCCATACTGACAAATACAGAGAGAGTTTTGTAGAGCTGATAGTCTAACTTAGCTTTGTAGCAACTCATTTGGCAATGGCTTGAATGTAACAGATGTTCGTTAATATCAAAAAGCTTTAATATCTATACATACAGTACATTAGAGACAGCACCACCGACTATCCCTGAAACAAATTCACAAAAAAAATCCCCATCAAGGATCACAATACCAGACCTATTTGAATTGCTGAAAAAACATTTTCAGCAATTCAACATGGCAATGTTACTTTCACTATTGTTTAGTTCAACTCACATCACTTCACTGTAAATGCTGATCAATTGTAAAGGCCCTGACACACCAGGGAGACGATCGGCTATTGTCCCACTAGTTTTTTTCAAGTCTGTCTCCTGTAGTGTGTCAGCACCTTCAGAGAGAAAAAGGTTGAGTGTGCTGTATTTCATTGGTGATCGACAGGCACGTTATGCACTCTTCCTCATTAAGCCCAAAGTTCTGATGGAACGCTGTTTGGTACCTGGATGAGAAAAGGTCATCACAGAAAATAACCTGCCGGTCCCAGTGACATTTCTTTCTCGGGCCTCGGTTTAATTATTAGTCTGCATCATGTAACCAGAATGCTGACACTAGCTTTCTTAATAAAGAAATGGCATCCTTGGCTGTGGTTTTAGACTCATTTGACCTCACCAGAGTTACCTCGCCACACAAATCACCATTCAACTCTCAGCCATACAAGAACGACGATTGCAATTATTGCATTCAGGCTATTTCACCTTACTCACATTTAAAACTTTAATTTAGCAAAATGATTGCACTATGAAATAGAAAACCTCGAGAAGCAACTGTTTTTCCAACTTTGTGTTGCCTCGTCACTAAATCTCAACTTTAAAATGAGTTTTAGAAATGCATCATTAAGATTAAAATAGGCGCCATCAAAGGTAGCAGACCAGCTGTGGATGAGAGGAGATCTTCAGACAGTAACAACAGATACCCAGCCCAATTATACGACATCAGTCAAGATGAGAATCATGACTTCAATCACCACCTTTGAAACATGATCAGAAATGCAGAGCATGTTAGGATCAACACACACCAAAGACTTCGCCTTCTCAGAGGGACATGGGGCGAAAAGCATGAATTGCGAAAAGTTTTTTAAAAATGGTTGCAGTGGAACTGATCAGGTGTATGCACTGCTTAAAACACCCAGCTCAGAAGAGCTCTCTGATTATGCACCACATCACACAAATGTTTTTTTTTTATTCCGGCATTTTAGCATTCAGGAAATTATTTTCTAATGACTTTAGTACATAATTTATATACAGCATCTGCTGTTGTGCACGGCGAATCACTGATTTTCTTGCCAAAGGAATCTTTGAGTATGACATAAACAGTGCAGCATTTCTCTTTTTATGTGGCTTTTGAATGAGACTCTCAAAATATACTCTGACATCCATGGCAATTAAATTAATCACTACAATATCCGTTCTTGCACTTGAACAGTAGTAAAAAATAAATTAAAAAAACATGCACCTTTAACATAAACGGGACATGAAAGGACTTTCTAAAACCTTTCAGCATTATTTCTCTCATAGTTTCTACCAGAAGTGCCCTAGTTTCAGTTGCATTTTTGAATAATGAATGCTCCATGACACAGTACTTGGGCATCAATCCAAAAAACAAATCTATTTGCCAAGCAAATCTAGAATTAATAATGACTGGAAAAGGAATTATTGCTGATTTAACGCATTCATATTCATTTTTGACAGTAACATCCATCTATTGTGAGTCTTTCCATTATGTCTTCTGAGCAAACACCAGAACCCATTTAACAACAATGTTGGCGTCTGAGGAGGAGAAAAATATCCTTCAAAGCACTCTCACACACAAACACACACACACACACACACACACACACACACACACACACACACACACACACACACACACACACACACAAGGCAGCATGAACCTTTTGACAGCCATAGATCAATTTTTACTTTATTGAAGAAAAATTTAGACTAGACATTTTCTGAATGCTTTGTTTAGCCATGGGCAGTTTAATATCATCCCAATCATAGAAGTTGTTCAAATATAGACTGACTCCGTCCCACAAAATGAATCAACATGTGTGTGAGTATAAGAGACAAAGAGGAAGCATGAGATAGGAAGGGACAAACAGAGAGACAGCGATTGAGACAGAAAGGATGCGGAATTAACCGGAGTAAGATGTGGCACAGATGGTGGGGAGGGTATGTATGGGCGGGCCACCACCCTGTGTTCCCCAGACACATAACTCAAATGCACCATTATTACATTGACACAGTATGTCTCCATAGCTGGCCTGCATCCTCATACTTCTGCATAAAAAACTGGAGACAGGTGAAAAACAACCATGAACTAAACAGTGAAATAAATTCCATTAACGTGAGAGGGAATTTTAATATTGACAGTTTTATTAACCCTAGAGGTAGACCAGATGAAGCTGGAAAATAATAAAATGCCTCATTAATTTTTCAGGGCCATCTCTCAAAATGTTCAAACGAGTAGATTTGAAAGAGAGATGCAAGGATCCATAATCGTCCTCATTTGTTAATTCCATTGTTTGCGCCTAGATGGTGACATCTTTAATTTGGACATCACTTCTTTTTTTCTCCCACAGTGGTCCTCTGCAATAAATCAGCCGTGACGGCTGCCATGCCAAGGTCTTCTGCCATCCCTGGAGGGTTGTTCCTGAGACCTTATAGCTGGTGATTTGAGGCGATCTAGCTGGAAATGCTCTGCTGCTGAAACTCAGTCCAGGGTCAGGACTCTAGCCAGGCCCTCTGGAGGAGCAGACTGGACAGCTGAGCTCTGACTGCCTGGGCCAGACACAACATTCATTTTACCCGACCCGACGTACATGGCAATGTGACTCTGCTCTCACTCTTCCCTGTTTAGCAATAAACCACTACGGCTGACAATAAACGTATAAGCTGTTGTGCTTGTCAAGGTCTTAAGATAACATTGTTTTTCTCACAAGAGACAACAGTAACCCAAGTACTAGTAAACATTTTACTGTTTACAATTCAGCACCCATTACTTGAGTATGCATGGGTGTGTGTAAGTTTAATGAGCTGTTCTTGTCTGCGTGTGTGTGCGCGTGTGTGTGTGTAAGTGAATGCATGTGTGTGTGCATGTTATTGCCCTACATTTAATTTACAGCTTCAGTTAAAATGACAACAACAGCCTTTGACAAAAGCCGTAAAGAACACGGCAACAAGGAATCTAATTAAATTGTGAACGTGACCTGCTGATGGCCAACTTGAGATGACAAAGGAAAAGCAGCACACACAGAGAGAGAGAGAAAGAGAGAGATAAAGAAAGATAGAGGGAGTTAGAGAGACAGGGAGACATATACTGTTAATGGAGAAAGTTGTGTAAGGGTCATCTGTGGGTGTAATTTGTAGTGCAGTGTGCGGGGAATAATTTCAATCATGCACTTTTCTTAGGGTCACTTAGGCATCCTAGATTAATTGAGCTGGAATGGGCGGACGAGGAGGAGGCATACAACAAGAAGAGGGAGGCGTAAGACATAAGCTTTGGACTGTGGTATAGCTTTCTTGCTTGTGAGCAGAAAGGGAAACGACCCATGTTCTGACCCTCTCGACCCTGCTGTATGACAGAAAACAGCACCACACTGTGCTATGCAGCAATGAGCTACGAGAGAAAACACAGCCAACGCGTGGCTTCTCCTTCTCCACAGCTGGAGCCAGTAATCTGACAGCCATGTCTGTAAATCTCATCTCCACGCCCATTCTTCACACTGCAAGGAAAAGAACACACTTTTCTCTTGCTGATTTTATCCTTAATTTCATCAGAGGGAATCAGGACAAAAACCCTGGCTAACAGTCTTTATGCACTATATTTGATAGAGTAGCCTTTTAATGTTAAATGGTTTACTGTGCAGATGGAAAATGGAGCATCATTGGTATAATCCTCTTAAAGCTCTCAATATCACTTGTGAAGCACTAATCTGAACAGGAAAATTCTCAGTCTAAATCTCTTTCTATCTGGAGGAATCAGCATCGTGTGTTTTAAATAGCAGTCGTGGGTCAAATGGACTGGGAGCTTAAGAAAATCTCCTCAGCGTTTTAAATTATTTTTGAACCTGGTATTTGTAACAGCAGATATTGGCAAAACAGGAGGAAATGGCAATAACATAGAGAACAACAACTCATCAAAAGCTTGATTGCATTTCAATGGAAAACAATCATGTCGTTTCAATTCCAATGTTTTTCATGTTTTGTTTGGAGGGCCAAAATTGGCTGCAGAGAGACAATGAAAAAAAAGAGTAGCAAACAGAAGAGAGGTGGACTGCAAATAAGAACCATTCCAGCAACGCAGAGGGGTGTCTTTTATACAAAGAGCACTCTAGCTGAACACAGGGGTGTTTTGAGGCAGAGGGAGTGCACTCATTGCCAGCTCCAGCTCAACAAAACGGTGTTAGCAGGTGAGGAGCTGTGCACAGTGACTGCACCAGATAAACACACAGGTTTGTGAGAGGTTGAAAGCGTCTGTCACAGAAATGGGCTAGCTGGAGTACAAAGACCAGGTGAAAGCAATTCTATTGGACCCATATTCATGCACTTTGCACATCATGCATTCTCACTTCATGAATCAGCACACACACAAACACATTCCAAGGTTTTGCAGTCCGTCAAGTGGTCAGAGTGCCCACATTGGTTTATTTCTTGTCTTTAATCTCAAGCTCCCAACAAGGCAAGTGGAGGCAAATCAATGTTTCCCTATAGTGTCACCATCTCCACATTCTCTGCTGCAGCCTTGGGAATAAAAGGTTTGATGTGACATTAAAACACTCTCTGTTCTTTGCCTGCTTTCTCTCACTCATTCAGCTTGGCTTTATTTTATTACATGTGAGAAAATAATTAATCTGAGAGAAAAAAAAAAGTTTGATAGCAAAAAAGCATTTTATTAGAGAAAAAAAACAATCATACAAATCTCTCTTAAAATACTTATTTAAACTCTCAAATATACATTTTTTGCTATCAGTGTGGAAAAAAATTCTCTCAAAAAAATGTGTTTCTCTTAAAACGTTTTTTTTCTCGCTCTCAACACATAAGTCTTTGCTCTCGATTACATTTTTTGCTCTCGTCTCAGGATTTTTCTCTTGATGTGAAAATAATGTCATGGGCTGGGCCACTTTCCTATTGGCCAGTTGGGTGAGCACCGTCTTGTCTTGGGAGTCCATCTGAATCATTACATAACTAGACATAGTCTACATAGATAACTAGCAGCCAGCCCACTTCTACATAAATACCTTTTAATTATCTAAACACTTTTTAACAGTCGAACTGAAACACTGGTGGTGAGCTCCAGGTCCTGCAGCTGCAGACGGACCGCCATCAGTGGGGCTCGGCCAACGTGGAAACATTGCTAGAAAGCTTCGCTGCCGACGTTGATCGGAGCTCCAGAGGGACACGGAGAGCTCCACACCCGGTAGCAGCGGCACATTCCCCATGGAGCTCACCACCAGTATTGGTGGAATAGTAAGCTAGTGTTAGCGAACTAACCAACCAGCCCGCACACCCGTTAGCAACGGCACATCAAATATATATTTGAGAGTTTAAAAAAGTATTTTGAGAGAGATTTTACGTTTTGAGAGAATTTTTTGTCACACTGATAGCCAAAAATATATATTTGAGAGTTTAAAAAAAGTATTTTGAGAGAGATTTTTTGCTATTGGTATGAAAATGTTTTCTCTGAAATATTTTTTTTTCTCTCAAAAAATGCTTTTTGCTATCAGTGTGATAACTTTTTCTCTCTCAGATCAATTTTTTTCTCGCATGTAATAAAGAAACAAATCTAGCTCCATAGGCTAGGCTGTAGCACTCCATGTACAGATACATTAAAACTGAAAGTGATTTAACGTGTTTTAAATAAAGTTGGATGTAAATGGTTAAAGAACCCAAACAGTGAGTTAATTACATGTAACTGAGGTTAACTACAATAAGAAACACAGAATACACCTTTAGCTTGAACTCCTTTTTATTGGTCGATATTGGTCAGAACGTGATACCTGTTGTGATTGGTAGCTAGCTAGTAGATGAGAGGGGGACAGACGTGTAATGTGTGCGCGCAGAGTGGCCACGAGCTATCAAAGGAAAGAAAAGGGTGAGGTCGGCAGAATTGATAACGTTTAGAGGAAAACATTGTAACAGCAAGTTAAGACGCCAAGACACGTTTCCCTACATCTTTTCAGTTAATTAACGTTTGGCTAAATGTTATGTTTGTGTTTGTGAGATACTGAAAATATTTACCTGTTATAGCCACTAAGCTAGCGGTAGTAGCTAAAGTAACAATGCTAAATGTTTAGCTAGAGGCTGCTAACGTTATCTAAATGAAGTGTATCGGTAGCAGTGTCTTCAAGTTAGCTTATATGCCTAGGGGGAAAAAAGAGTAAATTCTGGACTGTGGAGTGTCAGATAGACCCCGCAGTGACCAGTAACGTTGCGTGGGTCCTCTGGTGAAGACTCTTGTTGGACTGATAATGTTGCAAGGTCAGATAGCTCCACTGGAAAAGCCTCTGACGAAGATTTCGCCGCCTGCTAAGTTACTGCCCTGTTCTTCGCATAGACAGTTAGGAAGTTCTTCGACCACCAAGCCGTCTCCCCAGGACCAAAACACACCGTAAGTTGGACTGTCTTTGTCTTTATTGTGTTTGACTAAAGATAATTCTACTATCTGTCACACACATTTTTTTTTTATTGTATTTTGTGTGTGTGTGTCTCGATTTATATTTAGTAACGTAAGTGTTGTGCCCTGTGGCGTTTTTAATATGATAGAATATCATAGACGGTTAATATTATATAATATAATAATATTATATTAATATTGTATATATTATAATATATATACAGTCTATGGTCCCAATAGAGGCGTCATCAGACCGGAAGTTGCCATATTGGAGATACTAACAAAGCACTGAAGTAGATCCCAAACGTTAAGGAAAATGGGTAATTATTGCCGTGTTTTAGGTTGTACCAATAGGTCAGACTGAGGAAAAAAAAACTTTTGGAATATTATTGACTTCCAAAAGTTATTCAAAACCAGGGAGAGGAATGCCAGAAGTTATCAGAGAAAAGAAGGCGCTTGTGGTTGGCAAAGCTCAAACTCACTCAGATAGTGAACAGTGTAGATAGCAAACTCTGGCTCTTTGAGATGAAAAAAACAACGATTGAGAGTCACTTGGCTACACTTTGAGTATCGCAAGGATATCATACAGTTAAGGTTAGGTTGATTAAAGATGTTATTGCATTACTTACTTTGGCCTTCACAACACAGCGCTCGTTAATGACTTGGTACTGCGTCTCCCTCACCCATCCACACACCATCTGGTTATAGGCCTCCTAACCTTTGTAGGATTTAAAGCCCATGTTGCAGGTTAACCACCACTGTTGATTATTGGGTACAAAAAATACTCAAGATATGTATATCATTTTTAAAAATGTCTCCAAATAGTGTTAAAAGTTCATTTTTGGTCATTTTTGGTGTTCGCGCGGGTTTATGAAGTCAATTCGGCAATGACGTCACAATGGGGAGCGAAGTCTCAGCCTGGCACTAGAACTACGGTGACTGACTGGGATGTGGAAGAGGAGGAAAGGCCAGCAGCCGAATAATTACGAACCTGCCAGACGTGAGAGGGCAAATGAGGAATTGTCAAGATTGTGGGGAAGTCTCCTTCATTTATCTCCTTTATTTTAGCAACGCAGCAGTGCATACAATTACTTTACTTTTTACTGTCAGTGAATAGCACCGAGTGAACGTCAACATTTTCTTTCGATCTAGTCACAGTGATCATGTCGTTAGTTCAGATAAGTACTGGTACACTTATCTAGATATAGGAATAGAAGGCATCCCCGAGTGTTATTTCTAAGTGTTTACCTCTTCCTCCGGTGAAAACGTGTCGCTGTTTGGCCGGTGCTTGTGTGTGTGTGGTGGCGAAGCTGCGGTGGAGAGCGGGTGCCGTAGGGGAGTGAGCCTCCGGTCGGAAAGCTTGCCCCGCGATCAGCTGATCTGAAGATGCCTAAATCCGTTTGTGACATTTCAGACAGGATCATGGTCCTCCCCAACCAGCATGCACCAGTATTGTAATTGTTTATATTTCAAACATCACTGCAGGTTGATTGTGGGCGACAACGCTGTCATGGTTAGCTTACCGAAACTCTACTGCCGAAGTTGCTGGCTGGCTACGCGACGTTAGCTATATCCGCTAGCATCCGTACAAGGTGCACTAATGCCACATGTATGATGTTGACAACATGGACGCATATATAGGCAACACCAAAGGCAGTCCTAATATTTACCTAGCAGGCTAGGCTAACGCTGTTTTGCTAACGTCCGGCGGCATAGCGTTAGCTAGCAGTCTAAACTTGTGAAAAGCCGAACAACATCCCCGTCTAAGCTGTGTTTCACTTTCCCTCCAATATTATTATAAATATAATAAAGTCACATGGACTCGGTCGAGACCATAGACTGTTAATATTAAAGACCAGAAGCCACATTAGGCCAGACCAGTGGTAAATACAACGCAGGCTGCTCTGTTATCTCCCCAATGTGACGTCATGCAATGCATTGTGGGGGGGAAAAACGAAACACTGTAAAATTGTGCCTACTTTTTGTATTATATTCAGTTTTGCGATATCCAACACCATCAAATACAATGGATAACAGTTCAAATATTTACTACCAACAAGCAAATTGCACAAATTCGTTGCAAAATTAAACCTGCAACATGGACTTTAAGGTCTGCTGCTGTGTATGCGCTCGGCGAGAAAAGCAGGTAGTTGACTATATCGGGATATGCAACTGATCATGGATCCACGAAGACTGAGCCAACTCGTAGGGATCTGCACCGCCAATAAACTGTAATTTCTCAAAAAATATCTTGCCTTTTCTTGTGGTCCAAGTCCTTCCCTATATGCCTATGCATCTTGGACACTTTTCTGTTGTTTAGATATGGCTACATTCACTCAAAGTATCCAAAGTGCACAATAATCCACTGTACTCTTTTCAGTTGTTTACACCGAGTTCATCCAATATGGCCGTGCATCCGGGGTTTCTGCCCAGAACGTCACGTTGGTGAAAACCCTTTATACATAGGATGTCAAATGCATTATGTTGAAAATAAAATGTAGTAAAAGTATTGGAGTGTCACACTATTCCACTGATCGACAGGTGGCGGTAACATCTAAAATATGCTGCAATCTGCCAGCAAAGTCAGGGAAGAAGAAAAACGCACACACTTTCTGTCAACCCTTCAGGCTGTTGTGTTTTCCATCCAGTATTTATTATATCAAAGTTTTGAAATAATCAGACATCAACGAAACATGTAAAAAAATGTAGTTTTAAATATCAACTCTATTTAACTTCTTAGACCCCCATATTTTGTCTGTCCACCCTACCTGTCTTTGCTAGTTTATTGTGGTCGACATCAATCTCTGTCAGTCTCTAACAGTTTACTTGTGTCTGTGCGTGTCAGCTTCAATCAGCTTCGCCAAATCTAGTAGAGCATTTCATCTTGACAACAATGAGGGAGAGTGATCCCTGGATACTTAATACACTCAGCCAGCATCAGTCCTTACGCTCAGAGGAAGTTTGTACTTCTCTCAAGTTACATTTGGGAGGGATCTACCTTGTATAAGCTCCCTGTACGTAATTTCCAAGAACTTGAACTTGAAGGCATCACATGTTCCTCACATTAAAAAAAAGCTGCTCTCCCAGGAAGTAATCTTCCCCCAAAGTAACAAAAATAATTGTAGAAGACCGTTGACGTTTGTGTTGTTGTAATTTCTTCCTCCCCCTCGCTCTTCCTCCCCCTCAAGCAAACAGGCCATGACTCAAGCTACACTAAGCTTCATGGCTGCCATATAGCCTAGGGGGGGACAAGGAACATATTGCTCTCCCTGCCTAACACTTCCAGGATTAAACATTAATTCACAGGGCTCTGAAACTTTAATATCTGGGCATGTGTGAGTGAGTTATTTTAATTCAGCTCACACTTGTCATGTAAGTTAGAGGATAAAACAATTATTTTGTCTGACATTTGCTTAGTGCTGTAAATATCGGAATAGTACAGACTAGGGTTGGGTACCGACCGATTTACGTCGGTACTCCCGAGGACCGATTCACTATGAATCACATGGTACCAAATTTCGGTACCTAGCCTATCTGCATATTGACAGAGAGCGGAGCTCCGACACGCGCCAGAGGAGGTGCGGACGAAGCAAACTCGAGCAAACTATGTCGGCTCTGCAGTTTTGTTGAAGTCGGTGAGTCACGGCAATGCCAATAAAGTGGTTTCAGGTATGGTTACAGTTTTCAAAACTTATACTTATATACTTATTATTAAACTTATATGACATTAATGGCTAGCCGAAAGCAGTCGCGGTGCTTTTGAAGTTACACTTCCTCTGAGACAACAAGGCACAGCAGTGGTTTCTATGCCCTGGGGAATGACTGACAGGCTGAGGTTGTAAGGCAAGGCAACTTTATTTCTATAACATCTTTCAGCAACAAGGAAAATCAAAGTGCTTTACATGAAACATTAAAGAGCCATTATAAACGGTCATGATGGACATAAAACAGGCTAAAAAGGAATAATATACAAGAATAAAAGTTACAGTGAGTAAGAAATTAATAATTATTCAATTTAATAGATTGTAGGGATGAGTTTGGGGGGGAGAGAGGGGTTTTATTGTATTTGTTTAATTTCTTTAGAGTGTAAAATATTCTAAATAAATAACAATGGTCTAAGTAAATAAGATAAATAGGTTTGGAATTATTTTTACAACTGAAATATTTTTTTTGTACTTATGAAAAAGTACCAAAAAAACCATTAGGTACCGGAACTGAAGTTCTGGTACCAGTATTGGTACCGATAAAAATGTGAAAGGTACTCAATCCTAGTAGACATTTTTTATGTAGCTATTAATAGAGATGTGATATTGATACTGGTTGGTTTCTAATAAAACATGGAAATTAAGAGGACCTATGTTCGGGACTTGAAAGACACCTCGGGCCTAGCCGTTTATGTATTTATCTAAATTAAAATGTTACAGGTTTCATTCTCACAATATTTGCGACAGTCCTCCAAAAAAGGTCAACTAAATTCTATCTAAACTAGAAGGGCGCTCTCTGAGTGTGATTATTCCGAGACCACATAAATGCAGCACAAACTCACTTGCAATGTTAATGGATGTGAAAAATAATTTGTGCATCAACCCCGTGATTAGGATTTGCTCCAAAATTCATTGGGTTCTTCAATGACCCATGCTACACCCTTTCACCAAGTTTCAGGAAATTTGGGCAGTTAGTTTTTTCAGTAATCCTGCTGCTCATGTGCTTGTCCAACTTTCTCAGTTATAACCCTCACAGTATTTCTACTGTATTGCATACTTCTTGATTATGTCTCTTACATAATAGACATGTACGTCATCATAATTGATGTAAATTGATTAAGTTTCAGCTGTTGCTGTAACAAAGTTCTTTTACTCAGTACTTGAGTACAATTTTAAATTACTTGTACATTACCTACGTATTTTCATTTTATGCTACCTTAGAATTGTACTCAGTACAATTTTTAAAGGGAAATATTGTACTTTTTAATTAATTACATTTATCTGACAGCTTGAGTTCCTAGTTTCTTTGCAGATTTAATGGTTAAAATAAAACTTAATTGTTTAATATTGTGTAATTTTTACTTTTACTTAAGTAAAGGTCAACAAGGATAAAAAATAGTAAATGATACAGTCCAATGCAATATACATAAACTACTTTGATAAGGTTAACCTATTAAAATATTAATGGCATTATCCTGTTGACCAAAGACTTTTTGTCAACTTTCTCAACATCTTATTACAAAACACAATGAATGTTGAAAGGATTCCCCTAAACAACGAAAACACACACATATACACCTCTGCATAAATACTTGTATTTGTGCAAAACTTGTGAAACCCCCAGGAAAGCCAAATGATTCTTCAATATACTGTATGTTGTTCCATTTTTTTAAGGATGAAATACTTTATTTTGTTTTTGTAAATATGCAAAACTATTATAAACAACAAATAATATTTTCCTGTAGGCGTCAAATTCTGAAAAATGAGACCACCGATTCTCTAAACATTTCCCTCAGAGGATCAAGCCTAATTGAGTTTTCGTCCTGTCATAGGCGTAAAGCAATGCTACTGGCTCGTTTCTCTTTCTCTCTTTCTGTGCATCTGTGGTCAGTCTTCTGTTCATTTCTACTACACCTGTGGAAATAATAAATATTGCAGTCGGGATAATAGAGCAGAAAAAAAGAGGAGAGGAGTGGACAGCAGTGGAAGTATGCTAGCAGTCTATAACAAAGAGAGTCAAAGACTTCATTTCCGGCATTCTGTTAGATTTTTAGGCACCAATTTATGGTGAAAACATCTTTATTTATGTCAAAAGTCTGGTGGCAGGTAAAAATTCAAAATATAATGGAATATACGGCAGTAATGCAGGGGGCTTCACCATCATACAAGACCTAGGCCTACTACATTTGACGCCAAAGTCCAGTTTGTTTCGTTAATATGAACAGGACTTTTTGTTGCTCCTAAGTTAAAAAATTTCAGAGTGACTTACATGAACTTTATTACTGTTGTAGCATATTTGTACAATAATACAATTGTGTTATGAATACAACACGTTATGAGGTGTACTTTTTTCTATTTTGAGTTACTACATTAAATTAATCAATAGATTATTTGTGATGTTGAATTAAATACAGTAGTGGACCCTCATGGTTTGGCGTGCATTTGAAGCTGCGTCTGCATTTTTTTAGGGAGTCTGGTCAGTGCCAGTAAAGCAGTCACAACTGTTTTTTCATCTGTACTTCTGTCAGCAGTGGTTTGTTGCTGCGGCGCCGGTCCCCAGAGCAGCATGGTCACCGGGAGAGTCTGGTACAGCCTGACTCTGCAAACGGAAAAGCCATTAGTGCTAAGTTTGCAGCAGAGCGTTCAGTCCAAACAATGCAGCGACAGCCACATGTGTAAAATATAGCAGCTGTGGATGAGAGAGAGACTGGCTGCTCAAAGTCAGATGTTTTGGCGCACGTGATTTTCCTTTCGGTGTCAAAATTATTTTGTGGTGGTGCGGACTCTAGCTCACCCAGTGGGAGCGTCGCCCTATGCTGGCTGAGTCCTGCAGTGGCCCAGGTTTGAATCCGACCTGCGGCCCTGTGCTGGGTTGTTTGCATTTCTTTAAACCAATCATGATCATCTTGGGCGG